>LJIJ01000562.1:0-98078 GCA_001718145.1 Orchesella cincta
TGTGGATTTTAATGTGGATGGATAAAAGCGGTTTTTATCCGGATAAAACCGTCTCCTATCCACCTCACTTCATGTGGATTTAATTGAGAAAAAAAATTAGATACAATTTTAATGTTAAATGCACGTAAATGCATAAACCAAGCTGTCTGTGCTATTTCTCTTTATCAGAAATGTTTCTGTTGCCATAATTCATCCAAATTAATGGTATTTGAGTAATCAGAATTACTATTAGAGTATAAAAAGACCTGTGAAAAATAACGTGCATTGAACTGTTAATATTTTACGTGTGTAAGAGATTCTTATTGACTTCTGTTAAGATAAGATGACTGTTTTCATTGTTTAGACAACGTTACTTATGTTAACAAATTAGTGTGCAAATAATACACAGTCAGTGTTAACGAATTCTTGTTTGAATCAGATGCAGTTGTACGTATAGTAGTATAAATATGTATAGTAACTGATACATAACAATCTGAGTTAGGTATATTATCCATGCGTTATATAAAATCCGATTTTCTCCATTTTTATCCGGATTAATCCATTTTTTTACCATTATCCATGGATAATTTTATTTTCTTCACGGATAATTACAACCTCTGGCTCCCGTAACTTCTCCGTTATGGTTGTGAATTATAATAATTTTCCGTTTTTAAATTCATAAAAACATTGAATTGTCTGATTTGAATTATATTTATTGTAAAACCCATCTTTTTTATACCAATGAATACACAACAGCAGCACGATAAGGGAAAAAGTTAGTCTGTAGTGAAAGAAGACAAGCAAGTAAATTAATAAAATGAAATCTATCACAAAAGCGACTGTAATAGTAGCAGGAAGTGTCATAAAATGATGCGGTGGCCGAGATGAGAAAGCAGCTTTTTAGCAGCATCATGAAATCGGAAGGATAAGCGAGAACATCTTCCTTGAGAAGCCATTATGACATCAATTTTGATGAGATTTAGTAAAAGTTGCTGTATGTCGGGATTTGAAATAGAGTTTAAAATTTGTAAGAAAATTAATATTTTGTGACCATGACGTGGGATCAGTTTGGGTTGGTTGATAAGGAAATTGCATTTGGAAGTGACGCAATTCCTCACTAAGACAACAAAACTCCTTCGCAAGCGCTTCGGATTCAGCTCAACTTCAAGCCAATCAGTTTTTGCTGAAAGTGCTTTCTCCATCTCAGCGTGCTTTCATTTTCCTTTTTCTGAACGAGCGGAAATGTGCTTTGAGCTATTTATGAATGTAAGATAAAAGAAGAAAAACGTGTCCAAGAGCGTTTCCATTTTCATTAAAATCATGTCAAACCGTGGCGAAGAGACAGAACAGGAAATAATTGATTTTACTGGACTCTGATGATGAGGAGGATGAAAGAGGAGTACCAGAGGCAGCTATATCACCTTCTGAAGCGGAAACTACTTCTCAACTCATCCACGGCATTTTGGAGACACGCTGGATGTTAACAAGCTTTCCGAGCCGGTTCTCAGAAGTATCGTAGCATCAATAGTCAAAGGGCAGCCCAAAACCCTGTGAAACTTGCATCATTCATTAACCATCAGAGTAGCCGAATCCCAACATTTGAGGGGTCGGATTACGGGATTATGGATTACCATTTTGAAAATAGGTGATTGGGATTACGAGTTTGGATTACCGAGTCCAAAAATTTTGCTGGATTATGGATTATTGCGTTAAGCAAATTCGGAGGTCTGGATTTTGGGTTCTGGATTAGTAATCCAAATCCGGATTTTTGGGATTAAATGCCCAAAATCCGACCAAGTTTAGTACTTTTGCTTTCCTCGAAAACCGTTTCCTTCCATTTCTACACTAGCAATAGTATTAAAAACAATAAAAAATACATGTAAAAAGTAGGTTTCTTCATATTTTCACAAATTTACCTATTATCTTGTTAAAACAAGAACATTGACGGAGAATTCCATATAAATACTCAATATTCGATTCATATTCAATAAAATCCGAATCCAGATCTCGGAAAATCCGGGATTGGGATTAAAAGTGGATTATGGCTCCTAAAAATCGTATATTGGATTATGGATTGTGGATTACCAATTTTAAATCTTGTACTTGGGATTAGGATTATGGATTATAATCCGTAATCCCAATCCCGTAATCCGATTACCGTAATCCGGGATTTTCGGCTACTCTGTTTACAATTATACAGAAACTGGAGGATGAGCAGAAAGTGGACAGAGCCAAGCTGAAACTACTGGAAGAGGAGAATACAGCCCTCAAAACTGAGCTGGAGAAAGAAAAAGAGGAGAGGAAGCAGCTAGAAGATAAGTTGGAACAAATAGAAAGAAACGTGGTGGTCCTAGAAGAGGTCACAGGAAACATTCGGGGTTTGGTGGGCAGCTTGAGACGGAAGAAGAACCAGAAACGCCAGCTCAATCGCAAAGAGATTCTATCTCCTTCTCAAGAAGACCCTGTCGGCTACGTTCCCCTGACCTGCCCTCCCAAGGCTAAATTGCTCTCCTCCCGTTCAACACAGAATGACACAGTAAATTATAATAAAACTCTATAAAATTAATAAATTAAATGAAAATTGTGAATAAATTGACATTTATCATTTTAGTAAGGGCGGACACTTCCGATTTCTCAATTTGTATCGATCCCAGAGCATGGAAACTGAAGCAAGCCAAGAACGAGCCAGATGCCCAAACTCAAGAATATCATGAAAGGATGGAACTTGGAGGAGCAGGAGAGCTTGCTTCCACTTGTTTCGAGGATGATGATGATGATGTCCTAATTTTAGATGATTAATTAAATGAGTTTAACTAGAAATGACGATACAATTAGCTACTATATCATATTAACTTAATTTTTATCACGTTCGTTATGATAATTCAGTTTGTTGCTAATAAAAACGTTTGAATTTTATTTAAAACTAACAAATACTTTATTTAATTATTCATCCACGACAAAAATTTAGAAAATCAATTCCTTAACATTCATGGTCCAGCACCTCTTTTGCCACTCAACCTCGCTCAGGATCCAACACCAGCACTTTCCCAATGAAATTCTTTGCCTGCTCGCTTATCCCCTTCCAATCCTCCTCATTTAATTCAAAAGACGCTGTCAGAATCCTGTTGAAGAGCTCCTCCTGATCTCCACTCAAGCTTGCGAAGGGAGGATAGCCACAATGCAGCACGTAGACGATCACTCTGAGTCCATATCCCGATTCAGCTAGGATTTCCGGCGCGACGTAGGTTGGCGTTCCACAAATTGTGTAGAGAGGTCCGTAGACTTCCAGAGCAAGTCCAAAATCACCCAGTTTCAAGTGACGCTGGTTTCCCGAGGTGGAGACGAGCAGGTTCTCAGGTTTGATGTCGCGATGAACAATATTGAGAGAGTGGAGATACTCAATAGCTGCGGCGATGTCTTTTGTCATAGATTTGGCTTCGGATTCTGGAAATTTAGTGACTTCTGAGAGGTTGTCGAACAGATCTCCCCCTGTGAAGGAAAAAAGCATTAAAACTGGAAGAAATATAACAGTTTTTATTGGTTTTTTACCTGCATCAACTCCAAAACTAAATAGAGCTCGTTCCCAGCTCAAAGCGCTCAAATCGGGGTGGCCTGAGTTGAGACAAGATCTCAATCTCCTGCTCGAGGCCAGTGCCTGTGGCTGGTCCAAGTCCGGCTGGCACCAACACATGGCAAAAATAAACGATTTTTAGGAGTTCATAAATAACCATGTTTAAATTCTTACATCATCTGGATTTTCAGATGAGTCAAAAGAGTTTTTACATAGTTGACAAAACCCATTTTTATTGTAGGATGTTGGTTATTTTTGTTTTGGGTCCATTGATTTTGAAAGCTTTGAGAAATATCTTTTATTAGATGCCTGCAAAGAATCTTTTGTCACCTATACAAAGTTATGTATTAGCTATCGTACATATCTACGTATTATATATATTCTCCGATTTTGAAAAATTTGAAATCGGAACGTTTGATAAAAATGAATGAAAACAAATGGAATTTGAGAAATGCATTTGTGTCAGATTCAAAACAATCATACAATTTAAAATTATGTACCACGTTTTACCGAATTTAGCCGCATGTACCACCAAAAAATACCACATATATGTTTTAACACTTGTATGAATATTAAGCAGCAGTTTTACTAAATTCTACCACTTTTTACCTAACCCTTGCACTTTTTTCCAAACAATTATTAGGCGAAACACATAAAACAATGGTAAATTTAAATTTTCAACATGTCATGCACATTTATTCTGCAATACATATCACGCCTACAAACATGCAAGTGAGGTTCTACATTAATCACTGTTCCAGAGCAGAAGTATGATAATTTATAAGTTCTACAAATCTGTGGCTCTTATAGTTTAAAGTGATGTTTTTATAATAAAACGCAGGTGTGCTCCGCCCTGAGGTGGCAAACTTTAGATGTGGTAAAAGTCGGTTGTCATATGTGGTAATCTGAGTTTGGTAGTGGGTCCATTAAATGCATTCCTTTAAAATTCCGTTAGTGAAACATTATTCAGTTTAGGTAACTCATAAAATACACGGACACAAATTTTTCCTATTAGAATCATTAACACTATTGTTGGAAGTTGTGCTCGTTTCAAGGGGGAAACGGAGAGGCTTCATCAGTTCCAGAAATGTTCTCATCAATGCTTCATATTCTCGAACAGCTTCGTTCACAGGAGTGAGCAAAGAGCTCCGCGCTGGACCGTGATACCAGATGAATAGAGCGAAATACTGAAACCACTCGTGGGCTGAGATACAGCTGAGTTTCTCGGGAGTTAGCTCGGCTAATCTGGGAAGAGAGCCGGAAATGAGGGCGAATATTGCTGAGATTTCCTGGTCAAACAGTTCTTCTTCAAAGTCGAGGAGAAGATGAGGTTCAGTAGCGATGAGAGTGGCGAGAAAGGAATTTCCTTGGGCTATTGCTGCTTCACAAGCTTTCTCAACAAGACCTTTCTTCAGGAGAGCCAAAACGGAGTTGTCTTCTAGATTGTACTCATCACCGAAGAGGATGGAAACATTATCCACCAACCATTTGGATAAGGAGATGCGCTGGGTGAGAGGATAGCCGTTGTCTTGTAAGACTTGTAGCCAGAGGACCACTGTCCAGGAGGAAAATAGGTCATCCTACCTCACAAGACGAACACAATCATCTACACGCCGCATCACTACATATCCATTCATTATGCTAATATTTCCCATGTTCATGAATGTATGTCTTGCCCACAGGTTTCCTTTCTTACCATTCCTGTACAGGTGAATCTATCTTTACCTTCCGTTGAACTTGTCATTCCTTCACGAACCGTCACTCATTCAACTTGTCATATTATTTACTCTCTTAGAATAAATATTTTTCCTTCATATTTTCCTGTTCCCTTAAACCATTTCCAATCATTCCGAAGTTTTATTTCCTGCCTTCTCGCGTCTTGACTCGCATGTTCATGTTCCACTGGGAGTTGATCTCCGATGAATTTTTTGTGAGGAGACAAAGAAGCCCACCTACTCATAATATTTTTTCCATGATAGTTGGGGACAAAGTTAAAGCGGGTAGGATATCCCATGCATTTTAGATGGGAGGAAAAGTCAACTAGCGTCAGTTTTTTTCTTGATCAAGCAGTATGCAGTAGTCAGTATGCTAAATAGGTTGGGACTTGAGAAAATTTTTTCTCCACTAGAATTGTGATGCCAGAGCTCAACACATTGTAGCATACACATTATAGGCTCATTTACCTTTTGCTGGACTAGCTTGATTTTTTATGTGAGGTTGATGTGCTCGGGATCCAGCACAGCTTAAGAGCACATCAACACATCACACGTATACGTATTGGCATGATACACCCGTCACTTACCTGCACCTTGACTTTGACTTTTCTTTGCTGATGAGGAGACGTAGGATACGCCACTGACCTGCTACCACACACATTCATGCATAATTTTAGTATCATTTTTTTTTTTTTTCTTTTTCACGCTTTACAGTACATATGATGTACTCGCTTAATACGTATGACGTATGAATAGTGCATATGATGCGCTGCTGCTTATGAAAGTACATAGGATGTACTGATGCTTACCTATAGTACATTTGATGTACTTGCTTAATACGTATGACGTATTTATAGTACATTTGATGTACTGCGGCTTACTTTTAAGTACATATGAGGTACTGATTCTTTTATGAGTATATATGATATACTACTATAATCTATATGATAGATTGATGCTACACGTACATATGATGTACAAAGCATAGGGCTACATAGGAAATTACGCATTTTTTCATAAAAACGGGCAAAGGACACACACTATTATTGCATATTATTGCATTTTGTGAGGAACAAAGGAAGATGATGATATACCACTAGAAGCGTGAGATAGGTGTCAGGCATACAGTAGAAAGGAATCACACACCAACATTATATTATGCAGTCAACATTCTGACATTTTTCTATTGCTTCTAACTTGAGCTTGGTATTATTAGGAATCGAGTGACCGGTGGTTACTACCTTATCCACAGTACGTATGACGTACTAATAACGCGGTTATTACTGTTGCTGAAGTACATTTGATGTACAGGCAAACCATAGTACATATGATGTACTTATGTTTATGAACTCATACGTACATAAGATGTACAGAGTTACAATTTTTACTTGATTTTAGGTTTTTTTTTTCGTGTGTTGCTAACGTACATATGATGTACAAGCAAATATAGTATATTGGATATACTTACTTATGATACTCAAAGTACATTTGATGTACAGAGTAATATTTTCGAAACTTGTATTGTTGAGACAGACATATATAGTACCAAAGACGGATGTAAGGAAGTAGCGGAAGTGTGGAATTCGATGAAAAAATCGACAACACCTTCATCCATTAAAAGGCCTACGTAGGAAAATCTTACCAAGGAAATACCGTTCAACCGCGGAAAAGGATATCAAAAGCCAAAATTCCGGACCAACCGATCACGATTGTGGGTAACAGCGCCGCTGTACAACGCGGACCTGACCCACAACCATCCACGAGTCAATTAGGAGGACCTACTCCGTCGACCAGTGGATCGGACACACCATCCAGTACACCAATTACAACCGAACAAACCAACCAAGGGGAAACAAATCAACGCGTATCCCCAATTCACCTCGTTCGCAACACCGCAGAGGGTACATACTCAGTAGGTAGCTCCACGTCCAACCCAGAACCTGACGGTTATTGGGATCCCCTAGATTTTCGGAGGGACCTGGACAGGTGGAGAAAGGAAAAAGAGGAACGAGACAGACTTAGGCTAACTAAAAGCAATAGCGAGTCAGCAAACACAAGCCAGACATCTGAGAACTCCGTGATAAATTTGGATAACACGGTAATAAATACCGAAAACAGGATGAACGACGAACAAATTCGGGCTCTCATTGCCGAAACAGTTCAGGCGACCGTGGCACAACTGCAACAGCAACATCGGGAAGAACAACAACAAATGGTTAATAGAGTCGAAGAGGTGGAGCAAAGTAATGCCATACTGATCCGACAACTTGACAGGTTGTCGCCGACCAGAACTCTTCGGACAATGACGGAAGCGATATCGGGACTCCGATTATCTCAACCCAACCCAGTAAATCTGGAAAAGCCGAGGTTCAAGCAGGGTGTCACACCAGCTCCAAATTTTTTGAAGGAAGTCGAAGGATATTTGGCAAGCCATAACTACAGCGAAGACGCTTACCTTGCTGCAGTCAAGACTTTCTACCAAGAGACTTGACACGTTGGTACGAGCACGTAATACTGGAATGTGAGACTTGGGACGACTTCAAACAAGCGTTTACCAGTCGGTATGGTGGTTTTCAAGAAACCGAACGAAGACTAACTGAACTTCAGACTCGTTACCAGAGAGTAAACGAACCAACTGAAGCTTTCATATACGATATGATAGAACTATCAAAATTCTGCTACGATGGCGAACACGAAGAAGAAAAGAATCATGTCGCACGGACAAAGTGCAAGCTACTTCCTACCTTGAACAAAGTACTGGGACCAACTGACTACTTGACCGTCCTATCACTTGTAAGTGCCTGTGAGACCGCAACCAAAACTTTGGAACGTGAAGATGAGATGGCCAAGAGACCTTATAGCGTTCCACCAATGCGAGCAAGTGACCGCAAGGGTTTCGGAAGGGACCCTAACAAATTTAATAACGATTCAGGTGGACGCGGTAGAGGCCGAGGCCAGCCAGGTAGAGCAGACTGTGGCGGACACAGGAGGCGCGGTGCCTTCCGAGGCGGCCGTGGCCGTGGCAACAATGGCCAAAATGAGCCAAGTCAGGACGGATCCCAGAACGATGGTCGTAACTCGAGTAAACGCGGCTATGGTAGAGGACGAGATGGAGAACATGCTAGAGGAAACTTCCGCGGTAGAGGGGGACGAGGAGGTCCTCGACTTACTGAATATCAACGGAACAAAAAGTTTCCAGCTAACCCATCCGCGGACCAATCACTTGTGGAATGTCACAGATGCCACGGATTTGGTCACATGCAGCGAGACTGTCCCAACAAAGTTGGAGTCGCCATGGTTGTCGCTCCTGATGGGAAACGAACCCCCAGAGCACTCGAGGAGAACGACGCGTACGATGAAATGTACGACGATGAAGAAGGGTACGACGAAGAAAAAGACGAAGACGAGCAGCCCCCATCCAAACGTTTAAACATGTAAGGGAGGGAGGAACCCCAAAACTCCTAATCCCTATCATGTCACTCTTTCCGAATGGGGTACCGATCGTCGACGCCAAACACAACAAATCAACAATACCATGTTTACTTGATACCGGATCCAGCTATTCCCTAATTGATAACAGACTAGCGAGACGTCTGTGTCCCGATTTCCAGCCAGTAAAGGCTATGGAAATGACTTGCGCAAATGGCAGCAAGTACAAACCCTTAGGAAAAATATCACTGAAATTGAGAATCGGCAACAACAAAATTGAACATAACTTCATGATCATGAAAAAACTATTTATTCCATGTATCATCGGAACGGACATAATCGAGAAGAACGACATCATAATCCGATTAAACCAAGGCCGATTCTGGTTCGGCCACGACCCAAAGAGAGCTTACCCAATAGACGGAAAGCTAACGACAAACCAAAAATAATACTTACAGTTGGTGTACCAACAAAAGGAAAGAAAGAAATGAGAGAAGAAATTGACTCGAAAATCCAGAAACTACTGAAGAAATTTAACACAGTTGCCAGAAATGATGGAACTTACGGATGTACCAACCTTACGTACCACATAATACAGGCATATGGTCACCGACCAAATGCCCAGCTAGACGCTACGCACCAGACATCAAAGCAGAAATTAAGAGACAAATAGACAACCTTCGGAAACACGGTCTGATACGTCCATCGACGTCTCCATACTCTGCCCCAATCGTTATGGATAAAAAAGAACGGCACTTGGCGAATGTGCATCGATTACACTCAACTTAACGCACAAACGAGGGAAGATTCCTCGCCATGGAGTCAACTAACAACATCTTACGCCATATCCTCAAGGGTACTTCTATTCTACCATTGATCTGAATGCTGGTTACTGGGATGTTAGCTGAGGAAAGCATACCAAAAGCGGCATTTTCAACGCCGTTCGGAAACTTTGAGCCACTCCGACTAGTTTTCGGACTACGGAACGGCCCTAAAGTTTTTCAGAAACTTATGATGAAGGTTCTGACTGGATACTTAGATGTATTTTGTAAATGCTTCCTCGATGACATCTGTGTCTACAGCAGGACGTTGGAAGAACATCTCCAACACTTAGATATGGTGTTTCAACGGCTGAAATGCCGGACACAATTAACTTGGAGAAGTGCCGATTCGCAGAACGCCAAGTCGAATATCTTGGCCACCTAATCGGTGAAAATGGCATTACCAAAAAGCCAGAGACAGTCAGGGCGATTACAGATTTTCCGACACCAAAAGATAGACGTAGCGTGCAAAGTTTTATAGGACTTTGCCAGTGGTATTCCTATTTTATTAAGGATTTTGCAATTAAAGCAGGTCCTCTCTACGAAGTAACCAAGAAGAAAGACGAGTTTGCATGGGGCCCTCAGCAAGAAGCAGCTTTCCAACAACTTAAGAAGGAAATGTGCCAAGACGTGACGCTGGCATCTCTTGACTACAGCAAACCAATCGTGCTGAAATGTGATGCATCTGATCGAGGAGTCGGCGCCACACTTGTGAACAGAACTGATGAAGGAGATCGGCCAGTCGCTTTCATCAGTAAACTGTTAACTAAATCAATGCGTAACGCTCACATCTACGAGAAAGAGGCTTTTGCGATCATCTGGGCTGTAAGAAAATTAAAAGAATTCTTGTACGGACAAAAGTACGAGATCCAAACGGACTGCAGAGCCGTTCAATATATCAAGAACATGAAGGAAAAGAAACCCAAGATAGCCCGCTGGGCACTTGAGCTGAGTTCGCTGAATGCGGACATCACGCTAGTGAAGGGGTCTAGGAATGTTGAGGCGGACGCGCTATCAAGAAACCCGGTACCTCCTTTGCCTGAAGAAATAAAATGGTTCGACGAATCACCCGAAGTGGTGTATGCACCGATCGCTTCGTTGTTCAACAACAAAATAACCCGGGAAATACTTCAGGAAGAACAACGGAAGGATCAAATATGCCAAGAAATTATAGAAATAATAAGGGAATCGACCACCAAAGAGTCGAAAGGGTACCAAATTATCGACGGGACGTTGAAGAAGAAGATTAAATACAGGCTGCTGCCTGACAAAGTCGAAAGGTTCGACGACATAAAGTCCTTAGATGACCTTCCAAAACCGATAGCGATGGCGCTCACTGGAACGGTCGGATACGTCTTCGGAGTTAGGAAAACTCGAGACGATGAAGAGGAAGTCTCCGCGAGGGATTCCTCCAAGCGCGCGCTACCTAAGACTCGACCTGATCAATCGAGCAATTTGAAAAGGACGATTATATTTGATAAACGTGGAAGGAGCGAGGATGCCGGTAAACCGACAACAATTAAAGCCAACACGTTGACACACAAACCAAAGAGAATTTACGGGGAATACTTCGTGCCAGTAATTCCTGAGTCACTGAAAAACGACATAATGTTCATGTTTCATGACTCCACCTATGCCGGGCACTTTTCAGCAACAGCAACCGCAAAGAAGATCAGACAAAGAGCTTATTGGAATGGAATGGATAAGGACATTCGAGACTATTGCCGGGAATGCAAAGTCTGCCAAGAGAGCAAATCGACGAATCACTTACCGTACGGCCTTTTACAGCCGGTACAACCTCCATCGAGAGTGTACGAGGTCCTTCATGTGGATCTACTCGGCCCTTTACCAAAATCGAGCCGACAAAATGAATATCTGTTTGTGATAGTTGACGCACTATCAAAATGGGTGGAGCTATTCCCAATCCGCTCCCCAACTGCTAAGAAATTAGCTGACATCTTAGAAGACGAGATCTTCTGCCGCTATGGAGTACCATCAACGCTTGTTAGCGATTGTGGTAGCCAATTCATTTCCAAGCTGTTCGAGAAGACTTTAAGGACTTGGAATATTCAACACCGTAAGACCGCGCCATATCACCATCAAAGCAACATAGCTGAGCGCGTAAATCGTAACATAGTCGAAATGTTGCGAGCTTATGTCACCGATAACCATCGAGAATGGGACTTACATCTTCAAAAGTTCGCTTTTGCCTTGAGAACCACGGTGCATGAAACCATCCAGTGCACACCTGCGTCAGTCCAACTTGGCAGAGAACTTCCAGCTACATTCGACCGCGAGATATGCGGCACCAATCTTCCGATGAACGAGTTGGAAGCGAAAGCGTTTCTCAGTAAGATCCCAGAACAAATGCAGAGGCACGTCGAATATGTGAAGTCCAAGATCGCGGAAAGACAAGCGAAGAACAAAATTTACTATGACAGACGGCATATCCAACATCCTTTTATACCTGGGGACACCGTTATGATTAAAAATCATGCGAGGTCTGACAAGGCGGCCTACAAAATCCAGAAGCTTCTTAGGAAGTGGATCGGTCCTTTTACTTTAGGCGACCAGTCAGACAATGTCACTTTTGAGATCCTGACAATCCCAGACGGCCGAGTCGTAGGCAAACGACACGTGACGGACTTACGTCCATTCGTTACCAGAAGAACCGTCCGCAGACGACTTGTGACATCTCCAGACGTGGATACCATCGACCACGCTGACGAACCAGCCGACGAGGAGCTAACTCCACCAGCTAGACCAACGAGACGAGGACGTGCGAGGCTGGATTACAGAACTTTAGCTGGTTATAACACCAGAAAGGGAGCGGGAAACCGTTCCTAATCTAACGAAAACTTTCGTTATCTTTTGTAAATAATACTTTCGGTCATTTGATGACCACACACAAAATATTTTGAATCCATACGGTCAAACGTTGACCAGGATTATAAAACTTCGATTGTAAATACTCTATCGGTCATATGATGACCAATTATTTCATATCGGTAGTCTAACGGTCAAACTGTTGACCAGACTAATAATATTACGATCAAGATTGATCGTATAATACACTCACCAAAATTCGTATCTGACTAAACCAGATACTTCGCACCCTTAAGTGCATACTGAAAAAGGGAAACTGCAACACTCTGAATGACCTTGAGAATCCGCTTGCTTTCACTTACATATCCTATGATATAACAAACTAACCTCCTTTCCCATTCCTGTCCTTTTTTCAGATGGCGCAACTATACAAGGCGAACAGGGATAGATTTATCCAGCAATACGGCGTATTTACGCACCCTTTTAATCCGGATACCGGGTTACCACATTTTAAACGGTTTGTAAACCGATTCAATCGCCAGACTATCTGACCACGAGGAGAGTCGGGCACCGGTACGATGTTCTCGTTCGAGATTTGAGTTTCCGGAACTCTCTCTGTACACGACCACAGAGTTCGACGTTTGTGATCCGGCCAGAGAAAAGATTATCGTGATACGGAACAGAAATTAGATCGGATGATCGAACATTTGAAGATAAAGACCAGTTCGCAGTCGACATGGAAGGTCAGGTGAACTTGGTTTCCGTGGATATGCTCCGGCAATCAAACTTTCTTCACCGGAAATCGATTATGTCGTAAAATTACTGATTGGGACGTAGAGAAGCCGGGAAACAAGCTTCAAACTAATGGAAGACGGTGGCAAGGCCAAAATATGTTTGGCGCAACAAGACTTCGTGGTGGCACCAATATTTTGACACAGACCCGTATCCTGTCATCGATGTCCAAACCCTTCATCGTCAATGTACGGGGCCAACAAATCGGCCTAAAACGCTTCGTTGAATCTACGCTAGGGGTTAAGATGGACAAAACCCTCACCACGTTCGACTGGGCAAGATTTAATTTACCTCAGGAAGCAATAGACTACGCTACAGCCGATTCAAGACTGCTATTAAGAGCATGGCATAGTTTTGCCACGGATTTACAATCCAAATTCAAAATCATATTCGAATCACCAAGACCTTGCTTTAAATGTTAGACGGCGCAGAGCCGATATAAGAGAATCAACCAAGAACACCGGATTGTAGCAAGCTAGCGAGCAAGGGACAACCAGTAACGGACCTCAATCGAGAACTTTATGGTGCATTATGGGATTGGCGTGACCAAGTAGCTCGAAAGAGAGACCTCCCGGCCAACAAAATTTTAGCAGATTCCACGTTGCTAGCGCAGGCAATTATGCCACATCCAAAATCTTTACCACTTGGGCGATTGCATCTCAACCGCAATATTAAACGCGAGGATATCGAGATTCTGAAAGAGCTGATTAGTTATGTAGCACGCGAGCGCAAGATGCCGGGCGAAATCCCAAATATAGCGATGGATTCGGAGGAATTCAATGAAATGGACGAGTTAGAGTTTCGCTTCCACGCCGAAAGAGATGAGGAACTGGACAACGCTCTGAAGGCAAAAGGTCAAGCTGTTGACCAGCCTGAGCAAGATTCAGGAGAGTTGGCCACAGATCAAGTTGTTGACCTAGCCAAGATCCCAAATCTCGATCTGGGAATCGAACCAGTGGCAAATGGTCAAGCTGTTGACCAAGCCAAGGCACCAAATCAAGATCGGGGAAATGAAACGCGGACGACCAGTCAATCTGTTGACAAAATCATAACGCCCGATGAGGCCGGTCAACCAATGGATGTGGAGACGAGTCCAGTAGAACTGGAACTCAGGGCAACAGACCCTCGATCTGAGAACTGCTCAAATCCAGCACCAACACCAAAGGTGAAGAGTAAGGTGGTGGTTGTGGAACACAATTCCACTCATAGAATGAGCCGGCGAGATAGCCCAAGGCGCAGCCGTCACCGACGCTCACGCTCCCGAAACCGTTCGGATGAAAGAAGCCGCGATAATCACCACCGACGCTCCGCGAACGAGAGCCGCACAAGACACAATGACAGGCTCTGCACGACTCAAAGAGCTCCCAACAGGAGACGCGAACCGATCGCTGTCACTATCCGAAAGGATGAAATAACTCGTCGTGTGGAAACAGCTGCCAAGTCTGACAACACCAAGCAGATTGAGCATACGAGTGGACAAGTAGCTACAACTAGTAATATGGTAGTATCGCAACAAGTATCTTTTGTTCCTGAACCGAGTTTCTTCATCAATCCACCCATTTTCAGTTCCAACTTACCACAGGTTATTGTTCAAATGCCTGTCACTCCGATTATGCAACAACAGCAGGAACAATCTCCACAATTGATGGACATGGCGCAGTCGCCACTGGTACAAGTCGTACCTTCACCACTAATGGCACAGGCACCACCTCCACAGAAACCGACAAATCCATGCTTCATCTGCAAAAAAGTTGGACATTTAAGATACAACTGTCCCTACAAAGGTGTACCAAAAACACCAGAGATGATTGCAGAGTTTAAGAGCAACGAGCTGGCCAACAAACAAAATCCACTTTTTAAGGAATTTTATGGCAACGAGGCTCAACGAAAGGCCATCAACAACATGAAGAACGCTCTCAAGAGACTCCAACGCACACTGCCAGGACACAACTTTAGGAAAGAGGGGAGTGCTCCACGGGGCCCATTTTGAAGCCGGTGATGTAGCCAGAGGACCAATGTCCAGGAGGAAAATAGGTCATCCTACCTCACAAGATGAAACACAGTCATCCACACATCACGTCGCTACATATCCATTCATTATGCTAATATTTCCCATGTTCATGAACGTATGTCTTTTGCCCACAGGTTTTCCTTTCTTACCTTTTCCTTGACAGGTGAATTCTGTATGTATTTTCATTCATGATATATGCCATTCCTTCGTGAACCGTCATTCAATTCACTTGTCCTCAACCTTTATTCTTGAAATAAAATATTTCATCTCATGTTCCTAGTTTTCCCTCAAACCTGACTAACATTTCCGAGTTTATTTTCTGCTGGCTTTTGTGTACTTCGATTCTCATTCTTGCGCTTCATAAGGGAGTTGAGCTCCGATACTTACCTGCGAACATTGCGTTATCCGAGCTGTGACAGAGCTATTAGTGGAGTTGTGCTTATGCGTGATTATAGCGTGTGCTTATCATAGTTAGTGAACCTAAATTGTATCTCACGGCAAGTAGCCTATCTCTCTTACCAGTACAATCATCCTACTGGCTCAGAGGCTTCCCACAAAATGATTACCTTGCGCCCAGATAAATAATTGTTAAGATTGGATGGAACATTGACTCTGATTATATTACTAAATTCAATATACTTGTTTTCATTACTTTAGCTGAACAAAGTTACATCAGTATTGTTCATACTTACGAATTGGAAACCACAAGGTTAAAAACACCATAAAAGGAATGAGAGCATTCAGTAATTTTCTAGCAGGAAAATAGTGTATGGGTTGGACTGGAATTCATTACTTCCCAGAAGAATAATGAGAAGAGGGAATGAAAGTGATGATCATTAACTTTTCAAGCAAAGGATTGATATTTGGAGCTAGGATGAAAATGAAAGTCTGCTAATATTTTACCCTAGTCTATTCTTTGTTAACTTTTCTTTATAATAGTAGTAGCAATAGCCATCCTGAAGAAATTGACTTTTGTTTCCCATGTTAATAATGCTGGGTGTCAGTGTTTTTTGTTTCTATTTTATTCTGCTGGTGTCAGCTGCAACATCTTCTCTCACTTTTTCCTTTTCTTTTTCTCACAGCTTTCTTTTTCATCTCTCATGAAATGACAAAAGGTGTCATGTTGTTTTTAAATGAGAAAAATGTGCTATATTTTCTTTATGTATTTTTATGGACTACTCTGATATATTATGTGGACTAAAAACATAAACATCTTGACGAATTGTTAGGAAATGGGGAAGGAAATCGATAAACTCATGCAGCGTTGATGGGAAGTCTTGGACTCATAAACATCCATGTCGTCAGTCAGTATATGTAGTGACAAGTGGTCGTTAAGCTTCACACTCTTATGTACACATATGGCGAAGGGGTTTCTGAAAACACTAGAAATCTGAAAATGATTTGAAGTGATGCTACCAACACTTTGCTTTTAGCGCAGTTACTAAAAGCAAGTTGCCTTTTTACCCCTTTAACATCCACTGAAGCTATGGAACTAAATTATTGAGTCAAAAATAGGGTAAAAGAAACACACATCCACACATAGTGTCCTTCCCTTCTTGTTTTGTTTCGTTAGTTTTGATGCAGATTCCACAAAATAGGAAACTCGACAGTTTGACAACGACAAGTTACTCTGTTTTTCTCTTCATAGCTGTTGGATATCGGCTCTCACAGAGAGGCAGAGGCATATTATGTGCATATGTGGTTATGTTATGATCGCACGAAGGGACACATGTTTGAATGTGGTACAGTGTATACGGTTTGACCACATCAAAGTAAACTGTCAAAAGATTTAGTTGACAAAGATGGAATGCCTTTAGGATGCCAACGCCAAAAAGCCTATGGTTGGGTCTGTATGACAAGTACATGGGTAAATATGTTTTGAACAAACGGTCCAATCACTGTCACAGCTCCGGCAAGAGCGTATAAAGGGAAGGCGGTATGGGTCGTGTAAAAATATCATGAGAACACACATGACTCAAGTGCCACATAAAAACGATTTTGTAGAATTACCCTCCATCATAATATTTGTTAATTTTCTGTTTTCTCTATCGCAAACAGAAATAGTTTGACATCTTGACGTGAAGCAAAATTAGCAGGAAATTATGCAAAGTTAATAATCTTCTTTAGAAGCATTGAGCTAAAGAAGTATAAGAGAAATGTTAATTATTATTCAGTGAAATCTGCTCAAGCTTCACAAGTTCTGGAATGGATAGTAATCCAGGCCAACCAAAGGAAACGAAGCAAATGAAGCGTGAGAGAGCGTGCTCTCGAAATCGATAAGTGTTTTGTTTCCTCGCATGTTTTTGGAAGGCATTTATTTGGTCATGCCGACACGGCTGATCTGATTTGTGATCTTTTATGGGGTACATAGCTAGCCGTTATCCCTTGCATTAAATATAATCAAGTACCTGGAACAGCTTGTGGAAGCGCGAGAAAGAAGCAGCAGTCTGCGGCATAGTCAGCAGCTCTCTCCAATCCATTGGATTACGGAGATTCATGTGCTCATAAGATACAATTGGATCTTGTGTCATGAAACAACACACTGATTCCTCCTTGTAGATAAGTATGAGAAGGGCCCAAAGCACCGTTGTAAGTATACTTGGAGATCAAAGATGCGTGCCTGTTTTTTGTGGACATGTACTCTTTCATGTGAATAAATGCAGTCTAGCCACTAGATTTAGTGGAAACAGAATGCATGATTTACTGCCGTGAAAAAATGGGAAAGGAAACTGGAGCACCATAAAAACCGCACGTCGTCCACTGTGCATGAATCTTTTAGTGCGCTGTATATTGTACCCGGTGTAAATGCATGTACGAATGTCTTTTGAGCTTTCGTCGTTTTATATTTAGTATAAAAAAAGGCATCTCGCGCCTTCAAAGGAGTATATGAGATTGCCTGCGTAAATGCTTTACTTTCACTTTCACCCTTTTCATGTTGTATGCAGAATACTCATCTTCCGTCAAGAGACTCGTATGAAATTCCGCCATTGCCTCTGTGACTTTAATGCTTATCACGGCATGCAAGTGAAAACTAAGCACACACAGTTCCTCCAAAACAAGCATACCTTAATCTAGTTATGCTTTAATCTAGTTAAGTGCCTTGTTCAAGTCGTTGGCAGCTCGCAAAAAGAGAGCCCGAGTCTCATAATACATTTCTTAATCCACCTCATCTTGTAAAAGAGGAAAAGACAAAATGGGCTAGTTATTAGTGCCTTTTGTGAAAAACAGTTGCTGAACTTGTTTCAAATGCTAATAATTTCTTGAATTGTCATGTAACTTCCATTATAGCTAATATGGCCTTTCATTTTGTTTCCAGCTGAATACCAGCGTTTACTTCAACAGTACCCCATCAATCAGGAGCTGGTGAAAGGCGTTGGCAAAGGGTACTATCAAATTGTGAACGTGGCCCAATATCACCACCATACGTATACGGGACTCTCCACCAGAGAAGGAACGAGCAAAGGTCCTAGATCACAGCCACAAGGGATGCAGGCTACACAACAACTTTCTCGGGTAAGTGAAATTATGTCAGTGAGACCCAAAATGGTATATGTGTGTGGTGGTGTCACTCCGAGTTCTCCTTTTCCGCTAACCCTCTTAAACTCATAATGTTAGGATCGAAAGAGCAGCGAATCTGCCAAAATCTGTGAGAAGTCATAAAGCCATAACTAAACGAGAAACGGAGGCTATAGCCTTAGTTGAGGATGAGGGCACAAGCAAAATGAAAGAGCAAAACCACATAAGTATATAGACAAATCAGCTTAGTGTCAGATTGCGAAAGCATATCAGCTTCTAAAAAGCCAGAAAGAAGCGTCATCCTTCGTTCCCAACAACCAACATTTATCTCGCATTGTCTGAGATGTATAGAACTTTCCACTTTTTCTTTCTCTCTCTCTCTTTTTTCTGGCCTGACATGTATTTTACTTTTGATTGTCCAGATGCTTCATGTACATCTGAGATGTTGATCAAAGAGAAGAACGAAAAAAGAAAGAAATGGAGTGGCATGCTTTTGAAAATATATTAAAAGCGGAAGGCACGTTACTTTTCTACTCAAGCGAAACAATCCCTGTAAACTGAGAACGACCTCGTTTACTAAGAGCAAAAGCAGATTATGGTCTATTCTTGAGTACTACTACATATACCTCACCCTGCCAGCAAGAAATCTTAGCAAGAACCTTAGTCTATGCGTACTTATCTTCTTATCACCCTATCGATATATATATCTGTATAAATATAGGTATATAAGTATACATGGTTTGTGCTGACTGCTTTACTCCCATGCTCGGTCTCTGGAAAGCAGTTATCAGATAATGTTCTCAACTTGTGATTTTACAACCTCACACATGTACAAAGCTCCTCCATTTGACTGGATATTAGATATGTTCCTGTTACCCAGACACATATTAAGTTGTTATTATATGCCCACAGACAGACACACACACCTTTTTTCACTTCCGTTTAGCGACATCCTACTTAACGGGAACCCAGGATGGGTCCTACCTTTTACCTGTTACCGGCTGGATGGAGCAATCTCCATTACGTTTTGTTACCACTGTGCTAAACTGAACTAAATCGAAATGAGACTACGCATGGGTCGTTGGCTATAATGTTTTAATGAGTCTTTCCTCCACGGTGGCACACGTTTGAGTATGTATGAACTACCTGCTCCGTTACCCAATATAAGTTCATCATTCTTGATTAATGTTGCAAGACGCTTATGAACCAGCGCCGGTGAGATCATTCCCCCACTTTACATTTACACCTTATGCCATTTATGTGTCTTATTTGGGAAATAATAGGCATCTTGGGGAAAGCTTGTCGGAAGTTTTAACAAGAAAGCTACTCTCGCTCTCTTCTTTTTTAAAGAAATTTGTCCATATGCCGGAATGTTGTTGCTGCTGCATCGTGTAAGCCCCATTGCATTATTCGTGTCAGTTTCGCTAAAGATGAAATGAAGGTATGACTTGAGGGTAAAAATGTGGATGTCAGAAGCAAAACCATATTATGCAACTTTCAATCATCTCATAATAGCATGTTTTCTTAAGGCTATAAAATATGCATAACTAACTCAACTAGAAGGAAGGAAAACACTGGCACAGTTGAATGGAAGCTCTTCGTCTCTTTCTGTTAAAACATGGTGTGCCCGAATATGAGGATAAAAACAAGTAACGAAAAGGTCACATCCCAATGTGTTCCAACAAAAAACGAGAAGAATCCAAAGCATTATCCTATATAGAAAGGGAAGCCTGGAGCATAAAACTTGTCTTTTTGTTTCCCAAAGGTGATCAAGCTTTCCATAAACACCCTACTTGTTCATTGTATCTTTTCCGCTAAATGTTGAAAGAGTCTCTTGGATGTGTTCTGCTAACCAAAAAATATACATATTTCAACAGCTAACTGGGGCAGAAAATATTGTTTGTAGGTGACTTTTCTTGGGTTTGTTCACTGGTGAATTGGTGATGCATGACGAGAAAGGAAGCCAGAAGCGCCAGTGTAGTCTACTATACCTTCACTACTATCATCATTATATCGTGTAACAAGGGAAAAACTGGAGCATCAGCAACATTTCTCACGTTGATATAATATAATAAAAAAGAGTCGACCGCATTGGTTGGTTGGTTGGTTGGACTCCTACTTTGATAATAATAATGATGGTGATATTAGTATGATATTTCCAAAAAGGGTTTTTCTCCGAACTCTTATTCTTATATTTTTTGTGAAAAAACTGCTGGTTCGAATGCATGCATTAAACAAAGTTAAAAAGAAAGACGTCAGTTCTGGATGTGGCGGTAGTGAGTTGATGTGCCTAACATGATATAAGAAAGGAAAATGTAGTCAGTCACTCCATACTTTTTGAACCGATGCATAAAAGTTTAGTTTTTTTCCTGGACTAACAACCCGAAAACACATTACGAAAATATTTTTATGTGAGCTGAGCATTACCCCATGAATACATTTGCTTTCAATCCACAGGCATATACCTACTTATGCAAAAAAGAGAATACTGTTTTAACAGGAAGGAAGGTAGCGCTCAACGGTATCGAGTTAGATGGGATGCAAGAGATAGTAGCAAGGGAAAAAAACCGTCCTGACCAACTAGCTTTAGTGTCGTGCATAAATATAATGTAGCATGGTGATAGTTCCTGTTTCAAAAGGTTCTTCTCCCATTTCTGGTTACTTTTGATAACTTTCCCTCAACGAGATAACCGTCATTCTCAGTTCTGGTTGAGAAACTAAAGGTAAGGATGTAAATGTGCTCATAATAGTATGTCGTACACATATTAGAGCAGTACAGAGAGACCATCTCGTTTTACACGAATTGATATGCAGTCAGATGGGATAGAGCCTTACGCCAAAATGTCAGAAGTCAGGCCAGAGGAAGAACTACTTCTCTCTGCACGTAAATTGACATTTCACGCGTACTCGATCCACCCATCCATAGATTGGATGGCACACTTAGAATCACTAGCCTCCCAACACTGTCTCTCGATGGTTATATGTATGATGAAGAACACGTCTTTGAACTTTTTCAATTTAATTCCCTTAGAGTGAAAACTGGAAATGACACATGGAGCACACAGCCAACGAGTCTTTATATACAGACGGGTGATGTCTCTTTTTGTCATAAAAACGCATATGCATCTCCACTATACATAGTCTACTACTTTCTACTAGTTTCCCAACTTTCTTCGTTTACTTTTTTGCCATTATACCTGCTCAGCATACTTTTCCAGTTTTCGACATATAACGATTTTTAACAGTATTAAGGATGATGTCAAGTCATCATCATATTCTCTTCCAACATCCTTGATGTTCGCCTAAGCAAATTTTAGAAAAAACGCTTTTCATGCTTCACATCTCCTCATTTGCTTCAAAATCCAACATACTACTTGTAAATGACAGCGGAGGGGACAGGAAAAGCAAATAAAATACTTATAAAAGTCAATTTCAATACTCGTTACAGCAACCTGTGTATTTTACCTATTTGAGTGTCACAGTGCAAACGGAGCAAAACAACGTGACTCCTGTAATCATAATCATCATCATCATAGAAAACTCTGATATCTCTTATACAAAATTTGTATACATAAATAATTTACAGAAATGAATAATCCTCAGGACACGTGCGCGTTTAAAAGCCACTACCATCTCCTTATATGCCAAACATGTTAAATGTAACAACAAAATTCACTCTGGTCCGGAAATTCAAAAGACATGGCTGGCAAGTTGTCTATCAAAATAACAAATTATTATGGAAAATATTTCAAAGTATTTTACCACTGTCTCAGTGGCAAGAAAGAGGATGAAATGAATGTTCACAATAAATACTCAAATTTCGATACTGCCTAAAATCCCTTTTCAATACCCAAAGCTGTGTGGAGCTTTCAAGTGAACATTGGATAAAAAATCTTTTTTCGTCAGCAAAAAGTTGGTTTCCTGTTACTCAACAAGAGTTCTATGAGAGAGGAATGAGAATGTGTTGTATGGGTGGTTATGTAACTCACCAGATCAAAGAATGAAAAACACATCAGGTCAGGTCATGTTGGTTTCAACAACTGTATACCCACATCTGAAAGGCAACGGTATTTTCCAGAAATATAAGAATAATAAGCGCTACTTGTCAATACGAGATTCTTATGAATTCATAACGCTACCGGAGGTACATACAACCCAAGTAGAATCAAAGAGTTTTATGCATAGCTCCAAAACATTCGTATAAAACCATCAGCATATTATACTAGATATGTATTATGTGGTTGGTTTGGTTGGGGCATATAAATACAGAGTCTGTTTGGTTAAAGTTACATTCGTGAACAATGTGTCATATAATACTTTTATATATGTTCTATACTAGTAGATATCATCATACTTCGTGTTCTAAAAAAAGTTTGCTATCATATCAACTAAACTGCCATCAAGTAACACACAAGTGAAAGAAGCACAAATCCGAGAAAAATATCAATCTTTCATCTTCGTATCTTTCTTATTTTTTTGCGGAATCCACTATGCCGTGGTCCCATAATCTAAAGTCAAAGTCATGAAAAGAGAAAGGAAGATTGATTTCCACATCTTTTATATCATATGAGCTTTTCGATGGAACAACTCAGACATGAAGGAAACATAAAGTTGGTTCATATATTTATGTGGTATTAGCAAAAGAAAAGAGGGAGATGGATATACATAAACATAAATATGCAATCATGTTTATGCGCTAGTCATAAGATATCATCGGGGAACATAAAGCATCCTTTTATTTGATGGCTTATATGATAACGCAAGAGAAAATGGTTTACAAAATGAATAGAATAAAATCCTTTCCACCAAGATCCACTTTCACTCACTTTCACTCACTTATTGTTAGTCCTGCATGCGGTACTCAAGTGTCTGAGGAATCGTACTCGTAAGTGCAAGTAAATGAAAATAGGATATATACGTATGTAGTAGTAGTGTATATTATATTGTATACAAATGCTGCTCAACAAGGATGACTGTTCATAAACTACTACTACTACTATCTGCAATGATCTAGAAGCAGAAGTTGCTTCAAAATATTATGACCACGAATATTTTTTTTTATATTCCACCTACTTTTCCCGTTTGCTGCTATCTCACAATACCCCATTTCCTGTTGACTTATTGCTGATGCTGATATCGTGCTCATACAGCGAGCAAGTTGGAAGGACACTATAAAATGTCACGTTTCATATCGTATGGCAGTGGTAAATCCATTTTCCACAATCACTCTTCTGAGACCATTGTTCTTTGATCTATATTCAGTCCGTTTTAATGGATATGTGAGAGAGTCATATAGGATGCTTTGTGCATAAACAAGTGCTACACGGATTTTCAAAAATTTTGAGAATGGCAAAATGCAAATGTATGTGTGTGTAATAATAACAAGCCTAGTTTGAAACGAAATTAGTGTACCGAGATGACTTTTGTTTCAATGGTTTTGTGAGCGTGAATTTTTTTTGTTGAACTTGTACAAACTGTGGAAGAGGTAGATAAAAATTATTAGTCCCCCCCACTCCGTAGAAAGAAGTAGGAATGGAGCACGTCGTTGTCGTGAGTTAGCATTTCATTATCTGAGAGTGGCAGAGTTTTTGGTGAAGTTCCTGCTTTTACTCATGCTGCTCAAAGTATAGGATTGGTGGAAAGTAGGAAAGTGGATGAAGGGGAGGGAAGTAAGAGGAAGAGTGTAAGAGCCCGTTTTGAAACTTACTCTATATGCATGTTTAACTTTAAAAAAGACCTACACGCAAATTACAGTACATTACTTTGTGTTATAATTCTCTTGGTCTCCGTCTACAATCGAATGACTATGCATGGAACAGTAGGTCCAAAGTTTTTCCACTGAAATCCATGAAAAAGTACTCATAAATGCTGTAACACAGTATGCAAAATGTACATTTGAGAAAACTTCTTTTCTCTCCCGACTCATCTAAGATTATGCATTATTCTTCTAGCTTGTACTTGTGCTAAGCTGATGCTTTCACGGTGTCACTTATCAAAAGACGTGTCGCAAAGCAATGGTAGGGTATATATAGGGCTAGAAAATAAAATGAAAGCAAAAGATGCTTCTTTTGGATATGAAATTACAATTAAACAAAGACTCACATTACACTCTAGCTCAATTCATTCACTCACTCACTCACTTTCAGTTGGTGAAGAGAGAGAGAGGGAGAGGAAGGAAGTTTTACATTGCTCGTTTTATTCATGTCTAGTTTTAGTTGGTTAATGTCGTATAATTTTCCCTTCCTACCAATTCCTAAGAGATGTGATGGATTGTAAAAAAAGAAAAAGATAAAATGAACGCCTCATGAATTCTAAACTGGGATTAGACAACCTCTGGGGTTTCTTGATTTCCAGCTATGACACTTTTAAGGATTTCTTTTCTCTTAGAAACATGTCATTTGAGAAAAATTGTCTTCTCGGGAAACGAAAACATTTTTGCAAGGCTAAACTATTTTTGTGTTAAAAAGAAAAAGATATGACAATACATGCATAAGAAGCTTTTTACACTGTTGATACATCATCAAGGTGGGATAAAATGTTGGAACACGCGTGCATAAAATGAACTGGGATTTTTTTCCCCATTCCTCGAGGTTATTCTCTGGTGTAGTTTTTTTTTGCAAAAGAAACTTTCTTTTTGTTTCGCAGAATCCATTGCATGATGACACGAGATTTAAGAGGGATTTTGAGGTGGCGAATGGAGATAAAGGGTTGATTCTTACAATTATTGTAAACATTATTCGCCCAACTTTCAAGTAGATAGGGGGCGCTTTGTTGTCAGTTTACTTAAACCCTCAGGTGGAAGTGGCTGATGTTAAAACTTTATTAGCCGCGTGTGTGGCTCAGCTTGTTTTTAATGTGTTGGTAGAGAAAAGATGAGATGGTGGAAAGGCTACATTCATTCAATGTATGAAATGAATTCAACTGAAAAATTAAGGGGGTGACGACAGAAACAGAGTTTTGTCATACTACAATATATTGTACTGTTGTAAGAAGACAAGGTGGTTCAGCAACAGTGTTAATTTGTTACCTCTTTTAAATTTGTTCACAGACTGGAAAGCACTTTCATCGAACTTCCTTTATAATTCAAGCGTTCAACCATAAATTTCGATTGATCCTGGAATTGAATCCTACACTGATTGCACCAAATGTTTTGCAAAAACACATATTCAGTGGGAATGCAGAACAACGGGAGAGGAATGAGCTAGAAATGTGCTACTACCACGGGAATGTTGAGGGACTGGAATGGTCTGCTGCTGCGGTCAGAACATGTAATGGGCTCTCTGGTATCATCCACATGGGAAATGAAACTTTCATCATTCATCCTTTCTACGGGGGTGACATGTCGGTAAGCCGCCCTTCGCTCACTGAATTGCATTCTTAGATTATGCTGTTTTGATATATAAAAAATCATTGCTTGCTTCTCCATTTTAGCAATAATCAAACGCTCATTTATTTTTGTAACATATATTGCTCGACTTTTATGTTTGCATGGGTAATCTGAGGCTATAACACAGAGAAACGCTTTGTAGTCAAAATATCTGTCAAACACATGTTAGGGTTGTGTAATTAAGATTCGAATGCTTAGATTGCACTCTGGCGAGACACATTTTCTTTGCTTGCGTGTTTCTGACCGCTGCCAAATTGTTTGTATGAATTTGTTTACATGCTTCCTTTCAAATAAATAAAACTCGTTACTCAACTCAAAGGGTTTCCAAAATTTCTTGAATTTTGAATTGCATACTTTTGCTTAATGGCTGACATGATTTTGCTGTGATAACAATTTTAGGCAGAAAAATGGTCTTTCGATGATATATGGGGTAAGCCGATAGCGCTTTTTGGTTCGGCTGGTGTAATGCCAACTGAGCTGGAAGTGATGTAATACACAATTACTTGACGTTATCTTTACTCTGCTTGTAGCGCAATATGAGTATAAAACATAAATGCTACCATAATCATATCACAATAAGATGGTAATAACTGTCCATATTAGTTACAGGGTTTTTAGTTATGTATCGGATTAAATAACTTTCCTTCACCACTCCTTCCACAAAGAAGATTACCCTGTATTTTACCGCAAGCATAAGTACACAATCTTATCCGAGATTAAACTTTGTATTGCACCAAAGCCAAAATAGCTACGGCGATCGTTCGATTTTTGTACAGAAATAAATGAAGAACAATTTGAATTTCAAATTATGTGTGCTACAACTTTAGTTGCAAGTACTCTCGAATCCTAGCCAGAGAAAATGATGTTGGAGATTAAAAATGAAAGTGTTGACTGTTAGTGCTAGCTTTTAAAAATATTAAAACTATCTCTTGCTCTGCGATAAAAGCAAAGTGGAGAACCACACACCATTCAACATGCATAACAGTAACAGACTCTTCTACTAATATACTTTGCGAGGTATTTCGATTCAGCGGCGAGAAAACAGGTTGCTTAATTACAAAACAAGCATGGCTGGGTGTCGTCTAACGGTTGGTTGTAGATTGTAGACTACTTACATTAGACTTTACTTGACTCTTTATCATGTATAAATATAATGGTTTCATAAACCCTCGGCCATGTGCAGGTGTCCGTACACACTATAATATAACATAACTTTCCCCTCGCTGCCATCATTATCGTAGAAAGAACGGCATTTTCATTTTCTCAATTTTACCCACGAGCAGTAAGTATTTCCTATTGACGATAAACGAACGTGACTATAGTTTCATGTTAATGAAGTATCTACCGCATTCTCACGCCGTAACCAAAGGATTGTCTGGAAATTGTACTGGAAACACAAATCATGCATTACATGCTAATGAAAATGGCGTGTGGCTGGAACTCTTGTGAAATCATGGGAGCATCATGTGCAATTAATGGCTTCCCTCACTAACAGCACATGACTTTATTTTATGATTATCTTTCCCTTTTGTACTTTGATGTTTCACCTGAACCAACGAACAAAATTTTTGGTAGGCATGCATTTTCATATATATATAGGGTAGTACGACAAAAGACAAAACACCAATTGCCATCACTTCTCTGCCTTCTCTCCCAGTTGTTATGTTGTGGTTCTAGTTGTGTGGGCACTCCTTCCAGCGCGTGCTCAAGTGTTGAGTAGCTATGTACTATTTGGTTCAAATCCAAGAGATAATCGCAGAGATACGAATAACCGCAATTACTATATTTTAATTGATATGTATAAAAAATTAATTGGACACTTTGGTAGCTCTATCACGGAATATGTTACGTTAGGGTGCCAAATCATTTCTGCTCTTACTCATCATTACACATTAGTAGGCTGCTACACACTGGGAACAAAATTGATGCTTGAAAACACTTTGGTGGAATGGATGCATGACGAGTTTCTGAATTATTATGGTAATTTATTTAGAGAACGAGGAAAATCATCAATAACTTTCTTATTACTTCAAGATCATACTTGAAATACAACGAGTGTTTACAATCTTTAATAATATAATAAATCTCACTAGAGACCGACCATATATTTGATTATGCATTAGCTTAATGGATTTTTTATCATTTTGCCAAAAAAAAAACGAGCGTATATAGATGCTGCTGCTTTTGCTTAAAAATGTAGTTATTGTTGTTGGAGTAAACTAATTTGGTTAAAATTTTATTTAACAGACCAATCATCCCCATATATTCTACGAGGCCAAATCTGTTGGCAGACAGACATGTGGTAACAAACGAGCATTTGAGTGGACTTTTCCTTCCGGAGTGAGTGGAATTAGTGATTATGTCGCAAGACGGAATGAAGATAAAACTCCACTATATTTCATTGAACTGGCTGTCCTTCTTGATAGAGCCATGGTGAGTTTGCAACAAGCATTCATTCTCGTGAATGTACCAATTAATTTATTACTTTGTCCAACTAACTAACATCTTTCAACTTGAGGGATTCCCAACTGTGTTTTCAAACAAGGTTTAGCACTACAACACACAACCCAACTAACTGCATATATCCATTTACGTTTTCACCATCCATGCACTCCTCTTCTTCCAAATACACATTTTGGTTGTAGTACTCCACATTCACTTTCTCCACCAGTTCTTTCTCTCCATTTTAATAATGGTCATTTGTTGTACACAAATATATTAATCATTCAAATAAATGCGAAGCGAGCCAGGGCAATCTTCCGCCTTCTTCTTCTTCTTTCCGAATGATTTATTTACTTTCCTTTATGCAGTGTTTGCTGACACATCTATATATACACACATACATTTAAAATAGATTCATTCCCTCTAACAGAATAGGGAGCAATTTCTAATTTTTATAAAACGTAATTTAGGTGCAGAAGTAGTTGAAACGCGTATAATGAACTGGAGACCATTAGTGAAAACATGTAAATATTTATTTGCTCCCTCATTTATATCTTATATGTCCATACATAATGTCTAGTACCCTGAACTCAAAAGCATCAAGGAATGAAATGAGTTTGGCCATCCTTTTGCCAAGATAACTCACTTCCCTTCAAGAAATTCTTTCATGTGTATAAACTAGACATTTTACTAAGAACTGTTACGTAAATATTATTCGTACTATCGTATGTATATGTGTATAATAATATGTACACATTAAAATGGCTTGGTTGAACTAGAAAAGCAAAATGTTGCTGTCCAAACAGTGTCCCAAAGGCCCTTTTCTAAAAGATATTGTGTTCTCAGCGAACACGGTACTTCTTCACTTCCCCCTAGTCACTATCACTCCAAGTGGTAGTGGCAGTGTCGCTCCTATTTTGTGTTGTTGTTGTTGTTGTCTGTGTGTACATACTGTATACCTAGTAGTAATCTAAAATTTCTTACTCTCACTCACTCTCCCTCTCTTTTTTCTCTTATCTTGAACAGTTCGATAAACGGAATAGCTCAACGAGACTTCAAGTGATTCATGATGCTCTGCAAATAGTTAATATTGCCGATTTGGTAAGTCACACCTAGTTCTCGACACTTGGAAAACTTTTACATTACAAATATTGACTGGTGGCATAAATGATGAAGTGCCATTGTGTATCAGTGTGGATCAGCAAAAATAATATCATGACAATAGCCTGTTATTTTTATCGCTTTAATGCATCATATGCCAAACTCATTCTTTTTCTTCATTTCTTTTTTCCCAACTACATACTTGTGTATATACAAATAGTACTTTCGTAAACTGAGTACGGCCATTTCCGTCGTCTATGTGGAAACGTGGCATCAAAGTAACTACCTAAATGTGGGCAACCGAGATGACTTACGACAGACACTAGTTCAACTCACGGACCACTATGGTAAGTAGGACTCTGTGTAATAAAAATAATAATCATCATAATCCCTCTCGTTCCATGATGACGATGATGATGATCATGGTGGTGTGGTGGTGGCAATGGTGATCGTTTTCATCCACTCACTTTGTCACGAAAACTCGGGTCTTTTGTGACCACCTTCACTCCTTCTCTAGAGCTCCTACCCGTGTTGTATTGTGACATTAGCTGTCACGCAAAAAATACTGAAGGGGTTAAGTATTCTATTCCTCTCAAGTACTTTCTATTTTTCTTCTTCTTTCATTTTAACCACCACTCTCAAAAACCGTCCCGTCGCCTAATCCACATCTTCTTAAGTCGTTTTCCCCTAAAAAGAAATTTCTCATAAAGGAAGAGTGGAAATTAAGCGTATAATAATGCCCATACATTACTTCAGTTCCATTATGTGCACTTGCTTGCCTTTCTACAACACACACAATGTGTGTATTGTATATGGAGTGCGAGCAAGTAGTAGTGCTAGAAAAAATAGTGTATGCTACTCTCCACATACTACTATTGGAATACATACACTGGATGAAATATGCTGCCGAATCTGCCACTTGTGCAGTATTTCTTTTTGTCTAGCAAACGCAAAGTACGAGAAATTGGATATTTATTGGAATTGTGAAATAGCTTTTCAGGGATTTAAGCAGTATTTTTGTGTACTTTTCCAGCACCCAAGAGATTGTTCACAGTAAATCGAGATTCCACCATGCTGATCACAGGCTACAATTTCTCTGAATCCGGAATGGGTGTTCCCAATACCATTTGCACACCAAAGGCTATGGGCGTTGTAACTGATGTGGACATTTATCAACCACATATCACTGGTGTGGCATTAGCTCATATGATTGGTCACAACTTGAACATGGGGCATGACGAAGACTGTAAGCAGTTTATCCGCTCATCCGTTTTTTTTCTCTCTCTCGCTTCATTTTCCTCTGCAAATATTCCCTCACTAATAAGTAGGTATACATAGCTGCACATTTATTTCTGTAATTGAAGGTTAATCGAGTTTTCTCAACTTCAACTAATGTCAACTCTATCAAATTTACTCACTTTAAATCGCTTTTCTGCTCTACATACGTCACATTTCTGGTCATGATATATTGATCATGATGGTACTAGCCAAATTTTGTTTTCTATAGGGGATAACTGCCACTGCCCTAATTGGTATGGATGCATTATGAGCGAGAGCATCGTTGGCAAGGATGGAATTCAGCCGTACAGATTTTCGGACTGCTCTCGCTCTGCTTACTTTTCCTCCATCAACCAAGGGCATGCCATGTGTCTGCAAAACAAACCAAATTCGGTTAAGGTTAGTAGTAATTCGTTTGGAATCTTTTCGGCATGCATGCACAGCCTAAAATTAATCCGTGTTGTTGATCGTGGCATGATTTCAGCCCTATTGCTAAAACCCGTTCTCTCGAAATATCTTTCTGCTCTGAGAGAACGTGAATTGGTAAAAGGGTATAGTGTTGATAAAGATTTTCATTCTGCTGACGTTGTGATATGTGTCTGCATTGTATTGCAACATGTTTTTTGGGTAAATCAAAACCAACATGTTAATCCTCATTAAGTGCTGCAATATTTTGTTTAAATCTCTTATCTCCAGCCAACCCATGAAACCTGTGGAAATGGAGTGGTTGATCAGGGAGAGGAATGCGACTGTGGCTCAATACAGGAGTGTAGTAAGGACCCGTGCTGTGAACCGCGGACCTGTCGACTCAAAACCTCTGCTGAATGCTCAATGGGGCAGCCTTGTTGTGAAGATTGCAAGGTATGTATACATACCTATCCTCCCATGAAGACAGGAATGTCTATTCCCTTAATAGCTTTCTCTTTATGTAATTCATTTCATAATGTTTGAACGAGTCCGTATTTTAATATTTCTACAATATTCATAAACTGTGCAGAGCATTTCATTAAACATCATCTGTATAAGATGTAGAGAAAATAGGCTACACCGTTTCATTACATCTCTTAGCTTTCTCAAGTGGGCTTCAGCTTTCATCATCATCATGTACTCGTTCTTTCAATTATGTAGGGTGGTGGTGAATTTTGCTGCTGTCACTTCAAAATATCGACATATTTTTTAATATACATAAATACATTATACCATATTGTTGCTTTACATTTCGTCCTTAATAAATTTCATAGTTTAAAGGACCTGGAGCCGTCTGTCGTCCCAAAGCAAGTGAATGTGATATTGACGAGTTCTGTACTGGACAGACTGGTGAATGTCCCTTAAACACATACAAAAAGAATGGTGCTGCGTGTGGAAACAACCAGGGCTACTGTTTCAATGGAGCTTGCCCAACGTTGGATTCACAGTGTCAAAGCATCTGGGACTATGGTGGTAAGGGTGCTTTACATGCACTTCACTTTACTTTCATACTTGTATTTTTTCGGGGGTTCTCAGAAAAGGATGAATGTAGTTAGGTATGCATATTCCGTGGCGGAGTCAGGTTTTTGCTCTTTTAGTAATCATGAAGTGTAAAAGGCAGTTTACAGATGATATAGCTTGTCGCCAGAGTGTTAGCCAGTGATGAAAAGTCGATTATTCAACAGCTTGTTTAAAATGTCTTTTTTTCATGCTCTATTTCATGTAATATATATCTCCAGCCAAGAAGGCGGACGACTCTTGTTACCAGGAGTTCAACGTGTGGGGTCATCATACTGGTCACTGTGGTCGTGACCAAAACGGGGATTTCCGGAAGTGCTCCCCTGCAAATGTGATGTGTGGAAGTTTGCACTGCAAGGAAGGCAGGGGAAGCCCGATCATGCAGAACAAATATACCAGCACGACATTCTCCAAAACTACCATCACGATCAATAGGGTTGAGCATGAATGTAAGAATTTGAATAGTCCCAAGGGAGATGCTTCCGCTGATCTGGAGCTGGTGCGAAATGGAACCCGTTGCGGAGATGGAATGGTAAAGTAGCATATTCAACAAATAACAAGCTAAGCCACAAAATTGGAATGAAACTGAAAATTCCCAAATGTGCCGATGAATGATGATGATTATGAAATCCTGTTTCCCTGTTGCACTACATTTCATCCTTTTTTACTCTCTCTCTTTCAACATTTTTTTGTCTGTTCTTGTTCACGCTTTTTCATATAGATTTGCATGAATCAAACGTGTGTTAAACTGGCTCCATATCTGGATAACTCTCGCTGTCCATCCAACCACGTGGGCTATGAGTGCTCTGGTCACGGGGATTGTTCCAATGTAAATGTCTGCCATTGTCACAGAGGATGGGAAGGCTCCGACTGCTCTGTACAGTCCAAGGAACCAATAACTACTCCAATGCCACTGACGCCTCCACCATCACACAATCACTCATCTCCTACCGCAGATGCAAAGGTGAAAACAACGAAAAAGGGTTCATTAGAGGACAGCTCAAACACCATCATTCTCGTTTTTGGAATGGTCTCCGTTGTTGGTGGAGTCTTTATATTATTCGCTGGAATAGCTTTGTGCTATCGGAGATCAAGTGTTCCAAAGTTTGAACCTACCTATCCACCCTTTAATCCCAAATCTTTCAAGTTGCCCCAACCTCAACCTGCAGCAGCTGCTCCCGGGGGAGCCCAACCTGCACCGCAACCACCACAGCTCAATCATGAAGAGTTTGACAACAGAATTCTTAGCTTCACACAGCTCCCTGCTTATAGGTAAAAAAAATTTACATTTTAAAGCTATTTCAGTCTAAATTATTATCTTCATAGAACTCAGTCGCTCAGTTCCTGCGGATAAGAAGATTATTTTTAATTGAACTCATAAAGCCACCGGGATTGTCAAAACCTTGAGCAGGGATGATGCTCAATTCAATAATAATTCTCAACCAGCTTTAATTTCATAGGGTTAGTTCATTTCATGCAGAGGGTATATATAGAGAGGTAGACAATAATGACAGTTACAAAGTAAAGAATGTCCACTTGACCTCGAGCAAAGGGTCATTCAAGTGAGCCTGACATCCTCCTGTGCATCTCCATTTCATTCTTATACTATGGTCGTTGGTAAAAAGCTACGTCATTCGTACTGTTTTGACATGAATGTACTTATGTATATTGGGTACTTCTCCATTTTGATGGAATTGACAAACTCCTTCAATTTTTCCACTTTCTCCTTTCAAGAAAGAATCTCACGAGGGGGCTCTACATGTGAATGAGTTTTTCAAAGTTGGAAGCAGAAATATCAACTATTCTTGTTGTCGAAAGGAATACTTGAAATAATACATATATTTTTCCCGAAAAAAAAACTACATCAAACAGTATCCCTTACTCCCAAACTCTTTTGAATAATATTATGTTGTTCCAATCAGTTTTATATAAAAAGTATAATGGATATGTGGCTCAGGTAAGGAAATGCAATGCCTATCACGTATCTCATTTTTCACTGAAAATGCCAAACTTTCAGATTTGACGAAACATACTTATCCTTAAAAAGCATATATTATATTATGTTCATAGTTTTCTTTTTTAGTTTCAACACGAGCAGCTTTTCTGCTTATAATGTCATATTGCCACAATATACGAGTTGAAAAGCAATAATCCAACAAATCAGTATTTCATCTCACTAGAGACACTCCCTATATAGCATATTATAGAGGGGAGGAATGGATTTACAACTTAACGCTGTAAAGATGTTGGATGCCCAAAGCTTTTTCCGCACAACAAAAGTAACACAATTGGAGAGAAATTGTGAAGCAGGGAAAAGAAGAAGCTGTGCTGACTGTGTAGTTGAAGCTGCACACACATTCTTCGTACTAATGTAGTTTGAGCTGAAAGAAAAACGGGTTTCGTGCGAAGAAGTTGTTCTATTGAGATTTTCGTCTGGCTGTAACAAAAACTTCACGTGAATACATCCAGGAAAAGAGTGAGAGTAAAAGAAAACGAGAAAATGAGACTAAAAAGACAATATTGATGTGTTGGTTTCGTGTCTCCAGTGCTCGGCACACGGAACATTGCTTTTCAAAAATAGTAAGCTGCCATTCAAATGCGCTCGCGTATCTCGCAGGTATCTCGAGTAAGCATTATCAGGTTTCCCAGTGCGTGCCTATTCCGATTTCAGAGTGTGTTGTTGTAACCAAAGCTAACTACATACTACTGGTGGAATACTTAGAACTTTGATATTTCCGTACCTAGATTTTATTTCTATCGGTTTTCACAAAAGGAAAATCCAACTTTTGTTCTTACAAATTGACTTTGGACAATATTTCCGTCTTTAGCATTTCTTCGCCGCGGCTCTCAGTCAATCAGACGATTTTTTTTGGCAGACATTACGAGAGAGATATACAGCTGCGAAAACATATTATTGGTGAAACTTACTCTTCGCCACTTTTTTTCAATACAAATCCCTCTCTCTCTCTTCTGACATTTCCATTAGCCCGAATGTGGAGATGCGCATACAAAAAGCAAAGTTGCAGACGCCAGTCATTCTGGTGTGAAAGGATGTGAATGCGGAGGTTCATGCAAGCAAATCTGCCTCTCTCTCATGGGAATTTTGGTGAATTACTGTGCAAAAAAGTATGAAAGAAAGGTTGGCTGATTTCCGTTTAGCCCGTTTTACAAATTAGAAATAAAGCGCTCTCTACACTGGGATGTCAAAGATCCTTATCCATGAGGCAAGAAATACTTTTGATATTAGAGATAGCAAAGAAAAGAGGAAGTTCAAGAGAGGAAGCAGGAGAAAGTATGGTTGAGAAGTCTTGTGTAAACATAGACAAAAGAGAGAGAAAGAAGGGCGGTGGTTGTTTACTCAAGCCTCTTCTTGACCCGTCAATCAATTCGGAAGAAAAGCGGAAACCAAACTGAGTGCTCTGGCTTTAATTTTCTATTAATATTATTTTTGTTCTATTTTTTTGCTTTTTTGTGTTTGTATTTTAAGAGTTCAACACAGCATAGGAATGACGGGATCGATGAAAAACTTGGGAGCAACTCAGCCTCAGGATGATGAGACAGGGGATGAGACCTCAGCATTTCTGGGAACTCCTAATAGCGTCGGAGGAAACAGATTTCCAGAGAAAGGAATTCTCAAGAAGTTTGCTGAAGAAGATGGATCCCAGTCTGATAATAACGAAGCCATGTGTGATGTGGAGAGAACGCTTAAGTCGCTCAATGGCTATCATGAAGATATTCTGGCAGCTTTAAGAGTTGCTGCTGCTCAGAGACTTGGAGACACCAACTCTACACCACCTCCACAAGGTATCTATATTGACAGAAAGAACCTAAATACTTTGAGCAAGCAAAAAACTTACATGAAATCGAAACCTATCTTTGTCCACACAAACATGTACCATCCACATATACAAGATTGTACGTACATGATGATAAGCACATACATATGTTTGCACCAAAATGTTCGTAACTTTTACTCATACGTCAACAAACCAGAACATGCATGAGCAAAGATACAATAATGGTATAGTAGGTACTTCTACATACTTACTTGTACTACCAAAATGGAATTTCAACCTCACAATGCGCAGACTTTTGAGGATTCCCTTTCAAAAAAATCGAATGATTTTGTTTTTTGTACGGGTTTACCTTTAGGTGGAGCTCGACTCTCGGAAGGGTACCCTGACTATCCAGAATTTGGGTCAGAGTTTCCCTTACTCAGAAATTCCAATGATCGCATTCCACAGGGTCAACCTGCCGATGACGAAAGTAATGATGACACAGGCGGACCTATCAGGCAAGTAAACCATATATGTACAGTACTTTTACTCGCTACACGATTTGAAAAGAAAGCACAAATACAGGGCTTTCAAAATGTATGAAAGAAATTAACCTTATTTCATATAAAACAACTTTCTCTTATAATAGATTATGCATGTACAGTCATATGCGAGCAAACCGTATTATTGTGTCGAAAAATAATGAATGTTGAGTTGAGGCAATGTCAACATTTTGAATGGTTCGTGCAATCCTTTTCAATCTCTCGATATTTTTTTCCTTACAGAATACGAAACTTAGAGGATTTACTTCGCCAACTTGAACACCACTCTGGTACCCGTCATTTGAGTCCATGTGGGTCGGAAGATATTCGCATGTCGGAAACAGAAGCAGACCGGCATTATCGCCTGCATTCAGGAGAATTAGACGGGTGGGTACTCTACTAAGCCTTTATAATCATTTCGTGCAATCATTATCACTTTTGAACCATAATCGAAACTTGAGCGTATGAAAAGCTCGGAAAGCTACACTACTGATTTTGTGTGAGAAACATTTAATCCGTAGCACGTACATATAAGTCCATACATATAATATAGTACTTGCTGTTGACAGTGTGCCTTGTTTTTTGATTCCCTTTGTCAACATTTCCATCTAGCCCGAAATTATATATTTTATTGTGCATTAACACGCTACACATGACTCAAAATGGAACTTTTTCTCAAGTTTTTCATGTGTGTCTGAAATAAAGTAGTTTGACATGCAATCTGTGTGGTGCGTGGTTTACATATTGGTATATTTTGGTATCATTGTGTAGTTGTTGTAGCTCAAGATTTTTCGTATTCCTTTTATATTGTATATAATATTCTCTCGTACGTGTTACTTTTTCCCCATTTATTTTCTTTGGGTGCGTCACATGAGATGGTGTTGAAGCGTGATAAATGACTCAAGTTGTTCTGCTTTGTTTCAAAAGCACGCTATACTTTCAAAACTTTTGAGAGAAAGAAATTTGCTAAAAACGTTTAATTGAGAGTAAGAAACGGCAACTCTTTGGGATACTGCGAAATATGGAAAAGACATTCTTTTAGAACTACTAACTTTTACTCGCCAGAATAATTAACACGTAATATTCATAACCCAACTAAATTGGGAGAAAGTATCACTCGCATACCAAATTAATTCCAAATTTACATTTTCACCGCTAACGCTGCAACTCTGCTGATATATACTTTGTTCTTTCTTTGTCTTTTGTGTGTTGGTGTATGATAAACGTATGGTGTCATTCACGTTGTGGTGATGATCATGCTGCTGATGTGTTTGGTCGCTCCCTGAAGACGGCGTATTAATATGTGACAACACGCTTTTCGCTTCGCCTCTGCTCCACCGACCCCTGGACCACCAAGGTACATTGTGGTCACTTTCACACCTTACTCTCTCTCTCTCTCTCTCTGCCACTCATTTTTACATTATTTTGTTGCATACGTTGCGAAAATAATCCAACATCATTAACGGGTCAAATTATAAATTGCAAAAACTACTTGTTTATTTTTCACTACTAAAAAAAGTTTGTTGCTTTGATTTGTGTTCCTGGCACGCAAGACCCTTTCCTTTTAGCACTTGTTTGTGTTCTGCCATGACATGAAAAGCTATTGTGTGCGTAGGTTTGACAGACATGAACTTATGAAAACAAGGCAAAACACGTAAAAGTTGTTAATTTCAGTGACGAGGAAGAAGGGTTTGTACTGGGGCGATATAGAGGGCCAAGAGTAGACCCAGATGCACTTACACCTTTAACAGACTATGATCATTTTACAACAAGTATACTTGGTTCCCTAGAAGATGAATTAGAAAGGTAAACTCTCGTGGGCGGACTGGAAGGCTTGTAAAAGTAGAAGACGTGATGGTTCAATCAATGTTTACTCAGACCCGGGTTGATGCTTTCACCAAAAATATGCAAAGTGGTCAATATATAATCACAAAACTATTGATCATTCTCATTTTCGCATGCTTTACTGATTATTTGCAATGTGGGCACAAAATATGTATATCTATATCATTATATTTCACTCTTGCAACATATGCTTCCCTTATTTCAAAGTTTTTTCTGTTTCACTTTTGCATTTACTCTCTCTCTCTTATTGCCAGAGCCATGACGTCTTGCACTTTTCCCACTTTCATTACTTGTTGAGTTTTGCATCTATCTTCACCTCCTCTCTCTCTCTCAGCGCACCAAATATTCTTTCATCTTTAATTTCTTATCTGTTTAGTTGCATCGATGGGAAAGCATCTCCGTTTTGTCCGTGCTATTTCTGGTAATCGTTTATCACGTTTTTATTTTTTATATTTATTATACTTGCGTTATATATCTGCTGATATATCTCGTACATACATGTGCGTATATACTATTATTGTTTTTGCCATCCATTAGCTTCAGCACTCAAGTCATCAAGCTTTTGTTTTGTGGCTTATTCAGTATATAAATGTGTATAATATATATTATTGTGTTTAGTTAATAGGTAACCAAAAGATAGGGTAGGCTAGAAAAACTTGGGTAAAAATCTATTGGTAGAAACACAGAATACCCCTAGGATGCATTAGGCTATATATAGTGGCGATTTTAGACTTAAGAATCAAGTACATATTTGGCAAATGAAATGTGGATTCTGCCATTTTGTATTTTTAGCTTAGTTAGGCACACATTCACCAAATTTCCTTGAAATATTTAGTTTAGTTAGTTGGAAGAAACAATAGGTGATTATATTATAGCTACATAATAATAATATGTTGCATATTTTGCACTAATTATTTAAATAATTTTTGCCTATTACTATTGAGTCGCCTCGTTCTTTAAGTGAACCTAATACTTTTAAAAAAATATTTAAATTGGCTTTCTTTTTTCCTCCTTTTTTTGCTGCATCCATTTCTTTGGACTGCAGCAATCAGCCCAACCTGATTCACACATCAACGAGTGAAGATGAAGAAGATCGAGCCCACGTGTCCAGATCTAGATCTCTAACTCCAAGAAATCTTAAGCACCTTTACAATCCATCCGATGAGTCACAGTTCGGTTCGCAGTCACCGCTTCACGTTAATGGTATTCCTTCATCTGTACTACTTGGCCATTATCAAAATCAGTATCACGCATCAAGGAACAATGGTAGACAAGCCACCCATAAGCAGTAGTAGAGTGCATATATGAATTGAGTACTATATGAATAAAAGTAACCTAGTTTTCTCAGAGATAGACAAAAAGTTTTTTGTAACATTGATAAACTAGAGGAAGCTGAAATTGTTTCCATTCCAGAAATTTTGATTCTATATATTGACATTATAAATGAGAAGTATGACTTGTATACATACACTACATATATACGTTATACCAATGTAGCGTAAGTGTAAGCAAATTAATTTAGCTGAGTATGGTTAATTGTAAGTATTTAAATAGAGTTTTTTCGAGCGGATAAAATCATTTTGTAATTTGTTGATCGAGAAAGTGTGTCAGACACACACACACAAAATATACTCATAGGTTATAGTTATAATAATGTTTGAATCGAGCCTACTGACTGTTCTCAAAACGTTTTTGCAAGGGTGAGTTATATCCAACCACCTGCAAAGGTCCAGTTTCATTTGTTTAGTGAATCTATAGAGACGTTTCAAAAACTCAGTATTTGCATGACAAAGCTAATTTTAGGTAGAAGAGTACACAGCTGCAAAGCATCTTTTATACGTATACCGTAAAATGTAGTTGAGTTGGTGCGTATAATTTTAATGAACTCAATCTCCCTCTGGGTGAGATTCATTTTTGAGAATGAAAAAAGGGCAAATGTTGACACAATCAATTGAAGCAGATGGAATGTTTTATGTAAAAAAAATTATTGTACTTGAATGTTTGTACCATTAATAATTGTAAAACATATACGAGAAGATATTTATATGGAGTAATTTTTTAAACGAATGAGTTGTAGTCATAATTTTTTTTAAAAAACAACCATATAGTGTTTTTAGAGCAAACTACCTCGGGTTGGTAGCTTGTTCAAGTTAATTAAAGTCTTGTATTGATAATTGCATGCGTAGTGACAATGACTTGTAAACTGTGACGTACAATTCATATGTAGTAGCACTGTTTTTATTACTGTAACCTCTCTCAGAACTAATTGGAAAATGGGAAGGATGCATGTTCCCCTGCTGTTTTTGTAAATGATTGTGCCAGTTCCATACTTACAAATTAACATTTCTGTCGAATCTCTTACAAACGAGCAAGAGTTGTTGCACTGAAAACTTTTGACAAGAAAATTATGTATGAAATGATGAGAATCTTTTTTCAACGAAAAAAAATCAGTGTGATAAAAAAAAAGTGTAATAAGTCCTCAACCAACTCACTCATTCTATATGTTTTGACAGGCTCAACGGATCAGTTCATTGATCAAGCTCCTCTGACATCACACCATTTCCCAGAGTACAAACACTGACTTGGGTGGACGAATTATCTTCGAACTATCGACTCAGATCTGTCTTGTCACACTACGTCAAATTGTTACCCCAACCCAATAGCACTACCACCATCTTCCTTCAGCACTAAGTTCATAGCGAAGAGTAGAGAGACAAGAGTTATTGAAGATGATTACTTACTAGTTACTTTTCCTTTACCTCCACCATCTCCTGCCCCTAAGAATCCCCTGAGGTTTCCTGACTATAATAATCTTCTTCGTGGACTTAGATTTAAGAAGTCTGGTCATCGTAAGTTACCTATACTTCAGCTTGTAGATAAAAACCTGGAAGAGAAACTTCAATCCCATGTTTGTAGCCGTAGGCTACTTGTCTCTACTACTCCAAAAATTAAAGCTAAACGAAAACTTCCAATGGTTCCAAATGCTTCTCAGAAAACGAAAACTGCTCAATGTATTATTGATTTATGTCATGAGACGAAGGAAATTGCCAGCGGAAGTAGGAGTTGCTTTGTTAAGGAAAATTTATTAAGTACTCTTCCAGTAAGTAGCGAGTTCCACTCTGCTCATGGTAAAAAAGTATCCGACATCTCCACGTCTGAACGTAGCTGCTCCAATGGTATTACCAAATCTATTAGTAAATATTATAGAGAGGAAGACAACTACTACTGCCCGACCACCACTTCCAATTCGAATCATCTTCTGAGACAGAGGTGTACTCCTAGTCAACTCCAGGATAATGTAAAAAATGATCAAGTTCAGTATCACGAGACTCATCTCAATCCTTGTCAGGTAGCCGTCTCCCCAAGTCACGGCAATAATATACAGTTCTCAACCTCCATAGTGAACTTTCATCAACACTGCCATTCTCCTTGTCTATACACTAATGATATTCGTCTCAGAAGATGCTATTCGGAGTGGGTTTGATTTGATCATTCGATATAATTCGTCATTAAATGCAAAAAAAATATATATAAATATATATTTCATACGTTCTTGTGACATCTACACTTGAGAGAAATGTGTTGGTATGCTCAGATTGCTGCTTTGCTTTGCGATGCATTCTGTGTGTGTTTGGTCATTGGTTTTTGATTTCAACACAAAATAACTGAAATACACTAAAAATCATTCGCAAAGTCAGATCTATTGCGTTACCGATGACTAATAATAGTAATATTATTATTACTGAGTTGTAGATTTCAAAAAAGCACAGGTGTGCCATAATAATAAACCATTTAATTGATTTTGATTTTTAGCCATCTAAAATTGTAGCCTGCTGCAAATGTTCGTACCTAATAATTCATATATTATTTTAATTTAAGTATTATATTTATCATTCTCAAGTTTGGATGGGTCTCGCTAACACTTATATAAATAATGTGTTGCAGATTTTTAATTAAAGCAGCCGAAAGAGGTTTGTTTGGTGATGTCATTTTAAAATTCACATAGAAATCCATTTTAGTCAGGTATTATTATGATTCTTACAAATAAACATTTAAATCTCCTTGTGTTGGTTGTGATATTCATAGCATAAATATACGCATATTATAATTATATAAGCACAAGTATCGATTGTATTATCTTTAATCAAATATATTATTATTATATATTTACCCATAACGTATTTATAAGTAACTTATCCATATAATATATATATATATGTAAACGTGCCATTTTGGGAAGATCCCTTTTGTTTCATGAATTTAAAATTTGAAAATATTGTAGCCAACTATATAGGCTTCCAGTGTTGCCATTAAAGTTGACGTTTCAACAAATTCTACCATAATAATTTACCACTTTTTGTCTCATAAGTTTATAATAATTTGTACTGCTACAACTTGTTATCGCAGCCATATATTATTGTTGTCACTAAACTTCTATAATAAATTGGATTTTATGCATTAAACTTACACCTACCGCAAGCCGGAGTAATATGGAATAACATCATTGTACAGTGGATCCTGTTACTGACGTATTTAAAACTAATTTGTCAAATATTGATATTAATATTAAACTGGTACTTTTACAGTGACATGAAATTTCACTGACAAAAGTAAAACTATTACCATCTCAAATGGCCGTTTTGTATTCTCTGTAGCATTTCGTGACTTTCTTTAGATAATGGAGATAAAGTATATAGGTAGATGAGCATAAAATTTATATGTAATGATAATGATTAATGTACTTGTACGTTACAAAAGTTGCATTCTTGAACGAAAATAGCAGTTGTAAAAGCGTCAATTGTACCAACATCAAGAATAGAAGCAGAGCCGCTGAAGTGGAAACCGGAAGGAAGGAAATGGAAACTAGACAGCGAGGAAGATGGAAAACTGCTAGCTCATACACCAAAGCAATGCATAAAGTGGTATTATACAACAAAAACTTCTTATAAATAGTGTGCCCAACTATATGCTTTTGTGAGGTGTATGTTTGCTAACAAATAGAGCGGCTCTGTTGCATATTCATGATAACTTATTAATATAAAATTATATAGACTGTCGTACTTGGAATGTAATGTTGACGTATCTTTAATCGTTGTTAAAATGTATTTTCGTGATGAAAATTGTGTAGCTCTTGAGGTGTATTCGTTGTATCAAGCAACCAAAAAAGTATGAATTATCTAGAAAAAAATCATAAAACTACTTTATGGAGCTCTTACCTGGATATTATACATTATGCTACATAAAAAATAATATACATGTTATGTATTCACGTCAGAAAACTATACACTAATAGCTACATTATTGATATATTATATGTTATTTACAATGTATACAGTATGAAATTGTGTAACTTTTAAAACAATAAAAATTAAAGGGACCGTGTATTTCTAAATTTTTGGTTAGTTCTTGTATGATGTTCTTTCTTTCATCTGAATATAGTGCTTTCTAGAAAACAAAATTTTACTAGTAAGTTGATGATGATGATATAATCTGTGAAGACGTACCAAAAACTCCGCTTAAAAGGTCTTATAAGCTAACGGTATTTACTATTCCAAGGATCTTGAAGTTGAAATTATCCAGAACCATCCATACGTCTCATGTCGATTCTAATTCTCTTTCCAGGAATGCCTGGGAAAGTTATTGAAGAGGTAAGTTGCTTTCTACGCAAACCAGATGTAGGTAACCGTCATCGACGAAATAAAGTGAAATTAAATGGAAATGCAGATATTTTACTCAATGTTAGTCATATTTACCAATATGAAATAGGTAGCATAGCATTTGCAGAGTATAAGTGTTTAAGTGGGAAGAAGCTTTCACCTGACTAACTTTTTCAGGTATCTGCATTTATTACAGTATTACAGCCACTATCTTTGCCTGTGTCATTTCTCGTTATAACTATTATATACGAAATTATACGGGTGAATCAAGCGTGACCAACCGTGGGAGAAAGTAGAAGTAGTACACCTTGCTCAAAATGTTGATGTGTTTTGTGTAGATAAACACGTTTCTTTTGATATGTATTCATACCATCAGACATTCCTGGTTTCCTTTTCAAAATGCGAACAATAATGTTGGCAAAGATGCCGTAATAATATTTCCAGGAACTAGCACTATTGCGGAATCACAAGTAAAGACCGTTTTCAGTCTCTAAATTATTTACGATCAACTTCAACTATGTATGATGTGTTTTGAGTGCCTAACTACATTCTAGAAGAAAAGTCTAAATCTAAAAAAATGTTGATCATAACCACACAGATTCATGCAAGTAGTAAATGTTGAGACAAGCCTTGATGACTTTTATAGCAACGTTCTTGAGAAAATAACTACTGAAGTGAAACTCAATGAGGAAGGAGCTTACACGTTATTATTATGGGGATATAAGTTAAATACCACCACCACATTAGTATGTACGTAGTTGCCCGTGTTTTAAGTCGATCCCTCATGTTGTCTCATTCCGTTTGATGTGGGTTTTGTATGCTTGAAGAGGACTCAAGTGAGACTTATTGTTACGAGTTGGAGAGCGTGTGGTAAAAGTTATTATCCATCAGCGTGTCCTCTCCTTACTCACATTTCTTCTCTTGCTCATAATTATGATCCTTCTAGGTAGGTACAGGGGATTTCGTGAGATTGTTTTAGATGCTGACTAGGATTGAGTAAAAGGTGGTAAAAGTGAGAGATGGATAGAGACGAGCACCCATGGCTAGCCATCCACGAAGTGAGCTGGCTAAAGAAACAGGTCATAAGCTACTCGGTTGGAGAAAACCATATGATAATATGTATGAGTATGAGATGGGGAGGCTATTATCAAGGTCTGGAACCAGCACACCATAGGGTACCAACCAAGAGATGCGCAGTAACGGATAGTCACCCCAGATAACTTTAGTTGTCTCTAGCATGTTCGCTTATGATGTTGTTCGAAGTATAAGAGTAAAGTATGCTTAAGGATCTCTAAGAAAGCAGAAAAGTGATCAAAATAACACTGACTAGCTTTCCAAGTCAAGGAGGCAGCCTTCCAATACAAGTAGAGTGCAAAAGTAGTAGCTTGGAGCAAAGTAACAAAAAATTTCCCATGGTCTATGGCTCTCCACCACACGAATGTATTAGCTTCAAGCGAGCAGCAGAAGCAGGAGCTCAGCTCATCATCGAAAAAGGAAGAGGAGAGAAATTGAAGAGAAATGTCTTCACGTGTATAAACGAATATAAAGATGTGAGACGATAGGGACCGACTAACTACGAACATTTGTAACGAAAGAGAAAGTAGTTGAAAGTAGAGAGATTTTTCTCTTGCAAAGTGAAACGCTTACAAACAAGTATAAATCCGGATACCGACTGAGCAAACATTACTTTTTGTTGTATTCCATCACCATAAAATATCCTTGTATCAGTTATCAAACAGCACGTTAGTTATTCACTGTGTTCAGCAAAACAAACAGTTTTTTGTCGTTTGAAAGAAGGCTCCCCTTGTTTCTTGTTTCTAGATAATAAGGTATTCGGCCCATCTCTCTCTCTCCGTGTGCAAAACTCGTTCGCATCTTGTGAAGTATTGTCGACAACACAGTTATTTTCTGTGATCAAATGATTGCACGTGACTGCTCGTCATCGTGACATGTGTTCTCTGAGCTTCATATTAGCATTTTCGATCTTGAGTTTATACTCTTTCGCAGATGGTGTACTTCACGGTGAGTGCCTATCCTTGTTCCCCTATTTATTAATGTACATATTTACCCTCTCATTGTCACCTGGTATGTCCCATCCAAACCTTATCTATATCATTAATTACTGCAAAATGCCACAGTAGAATCGTATCTATTACTTTTTATTATATCACTTGGATAATTGCAGACCTGGATTACGTGGGAGAGGACGCCAAACTGTCAGTGTCAGGTATTAAAAACTACGTATATTGCCACTTGGTCGCTATATAAAGTAAAATTTCACTCATTTCATACCTTTGAAGCATGATAATTGCATATATTTGTGTTGTAGTAATCGAGTAAAAATTTTATATGCGTAAATACATAATGTCATTCTGTATAGTTTTGGCAAGCACATAAGTGTAAGTAAAATGAAAGTATAATGTTATGTAGCTTGTAGATGGCATACATTTTCTTCATTACTGGTGGTATATTATGGTATGGTGAAGGGTAAAACACTTGCGTCGCTAATTTTCCGCTTTCTCCCTTTCAACAATAAAATTGATGTGCATAAAATGTCTGGCTTGTATAAGTATATGGTACGACTCTACAAGTCAAGTTTCACATGAAAACATTTATACTGCTTCATGGATTGTTTTAAAACGCAATTAGTGCCCAGAACCTAGCCAAGTGTCTGTGAGAAGATAATGTAAATAAAATAGTATAAAATAGCCTAGATCGTGAGAGCATATGTTGGAGAGAAAGTTTTAGTAGAATAATGCTCGATGGGAGGCAGGAATAGCCCACAACTTTTAGGCCAGCATTTGTCATGACATGCCGTTGCTAAAGATGAATGTGCATGTAAACTTCTGCAACCGTTTCGTGTGCAAATGTATGCATACGTGTTGCAAAGTTAAAAGCTGGTGAAAGTCAAAGGTAGCGAGCCTCTTCCCAATCTCATTTGATTTAATAAAAATCAAAGCATCTTGGGAGATGAAAATGGTTAAGAAACTCGAAAAGAACATAAAAGGATGAACAACTTATGACTCTGAGGCTAGAAAATACATGGTTCGTTGGCTTCCTAAAAGGCAAGCAAAGTTTTCTCTTGAGCACAAGCTCATGCAAGCCCTTCTTCATATCACGACTTTTCTCTCTCTCTCTCAGGCAACCCATATATTCCTCTCTGTCGGCAAATTCACAGGGAACAAGTTCAGCATACTTATGCTTATCTATGATACTTATACTCCTCATACACGTACCTGTTAGCTTGGAAGAATCACAATCGTGTGTTCTTAAGGGAATTCTAAGTAATATGATGTAAGCCAATATTTCCCTTTTACCAGAGCAGCTCCATGAGGGACACGAAATTTTAGGATAAAACTTTTCTCAAGAACATTCCTAAAAGTGGTGCATATTATGTAGTCTATTTTCCTATTAAATAAATCCCCAAGTGAGAAGCTTTTTATGATAATATGGTGGAGTTATTAACATTTCCATATTCTAACCTATTAGCCATTTTACTAAGATTTGTAATTTTAGTTAACTTTGTTAGAAAGAAACTACATAGCAGAGCTTCTGCGATCCTCTAAAACACCTTTTATGTTTTGTTAGACTTTGAGACTACGAATAAAAGTTCAGCTTCAAACTGGAAATAGGATATTAGATTCGCCCCGTTTATGAAATTAAGTGAAATTTACAGGCGTGGCTAATATTAATCACGAACATATTGTACTCTACTCATCACGCACAACTCATATAGCATTTTTCGTCGTATATTATAAAATACTTTCTCCTTTGCTTTCGTATACTCTTGGATCCTATTTCCATTTTGAATCATGATTATAATTACTTTTTTGTTTAAATTTTGGATACAATACAAAAGCATCTAACAGCAAAGCTTTTGAGGCATAAATATGAGCTGGACAGAGGAAATTGAATCCTTTATAAAATTTGGTATACAATATTAAATGTAATACACAAAATCAGAAAATGGGTTGATAGTTAACATGAATAAGCATACTGAACAGGTTATTTATTGCGGAAAGAAATTAAATATTAAAACCTTTTTTTGGAACTACAACAGTATAATTTCAAGTACACAAAAGAGGTCATAAAGAACAAACACAAAATCCACATCATTTGCTAGGTCTAATGAAACACAAACAGCAACAACGACCTTACCAGCATAAAAAGGGTGCACACTAGGTAATTTCCTCGTGTACATTTTTGATGTAGGAAATACCATTGCTCTACTTTTCAATTGGGTAATATTGCATTGTAACAAATAAATTACTCGAGTTACTTGCTTCAACTTTCATTACGCTTATAAAAACACGGGTTCTGATACTGATATATAGTGTCAGGGTCTGTAAGCCATCTCTAGCATGCCATCAACTTCCTAGTTTCACATGTCGTTTTAAACAAATTTCCTCGTAATTCGGTGACTGAAACATTCACGTTTATTCATTCGGTACAAATTACAGTGAAAGTACATCCGGAACTTTGTGGAAATGGAAAAAAGGATCCAGGAGAGGAGTGTGACTGTGGGCCACCAGAGAAGTGTCGCCATGATCCATGCTGTCATTCTACCTGCCAATTAAAGCTTCATTCTCAGTGTTCAAACAACGAGCCTTGCTGCGAAAAATGCAAGGTAAAAGATATAAAGTCACTTTTTATCATGTCGCTCTTAAAAAGTCACATATATTTTATACACTAACGACAATTGCAGACACGAAAAAATTCTCAGAAGATATTTGACAATCTAGTACCTTCGTATTTCTCCCTAAAAATGTTCTGTCTTGTTGTTCTAATTCTGTGTGTTACGTTACGATGCTAAAGGCAAAGTGCCAAAGAGGGGAATTCTTTTCCTTCGTTTTTTTTTGTTTCAATAAAAAACTTTCACTTTCTCTTCTTTCTATCACCATTCCGGCATTTTTTTCCTTGAGAAAAGAAATTCCTGATATCATTCCTCCAAAGTTGTCCTCTCGTTTCCTCCGTTATTCAGTGTCGGAAATTAATAATGCTTTCTCTTGTTTGTCCGTCCTCTAAAAGGACGCAAGATATCTATATAGCGTTTTAGATTTAATCGAAAGGTGCCAATAACAAACTTCAATTCGCAACCTAATGCAGTCTGACTTGTAGTAGTAGTTCCGCCACATTTGGCATACTATTTGCAGGCTTTTATCAACAGTTTATGGCCTACTGTTACACAAGCAAGCACTACATTTTCTACGACTCTTTCAAACGATGTAATGCATTTATGGCACAATTTGTGTGGAGACAAGAACAAGAGCAAAAGTTTACAAAGCTTAAATACGTACTTGCTTTTGCGTAATGTGTTTTTACCCGTCACAAGACAACAGAAGGAAATATCAGTAAAAGTCAAGTGTCCTATTGATTTTTATCAGTCCTTTTCATGTCTTCTCAAGTATTTTATCCGATCCATTACAAGTGCTTTACTTTGTTTTTTGCAAAGGACATGACGTCTGGAAGGAAATTTGATATGCTTTGATCTTTATTGACTTCGTTTCTTGAGTTTGACTGATAAAAAATGTTCTAGTTTAAATCACTGGGAACCGTATGCAAGGTAGCCAGACACAGCTGTGACATCACACAGTATTGCAGCGGCGAGGCAGGAGCTTGTCCAACTGAAACTTTCAAAAGAAACGGTGTAAACTGCACGGATCCTTTATCCGGAGCTAACGGTGTCTGCTTCGACGGAGCTTGCAAAGGATTCCATCAGCCGTGTCAAGAGAGCTGGAAAACTCTTGGTAAGCGGATGGCTATCAAATGCAAGGGAGCAGAGAGATATCCTCTTTCTTGAATGTTTCTCCCAAATCAACTGCTCCTTAAACCTAATAAATAACGCAGAAACCCATTATAAATCGAACCTAATCTTTTCTTTTCCAGAAACTGAGCCCATCAAGGAAAAGTCCAAGTGTTTGGGCATTTCGGTAAGAATGCTACGAGAAGGAATGCAAGCATACTTTTAATGGTTGAACAAGTATTGATAATCGAGCAATATTTTGTTGTTGTAGATTTGTGTAAATCACACATGTGTAAAAGTGAGAGAGCTCCCTAATGCCAAGCCATGTCCATACGACAGTAATGGAAAGGAATGTTCGGGAAATGGGGAATGTACTAACTTGCATTATTGTCGATGCAAGCCGGGCTGGACTGGCTCTGACTGCTCAGTAAAGCAAGATGTCCAAAGTCTGCATAAAAGTGATGATAGACCTGGTATCGTCAAAGGTCTTGGTCCAGAACAACAGGACTCGGTGTCCAACACACCGGCTTTGGTAGCTGGCCTAGTGACATTTGTGATTGCAGTGTCTATCATATTTGTAGTGATGGCTTTTCGTTTCATCCCTTCGAGAACCCCGAAAGATAATAATACTTCCATATATCCTCATGCTCAGCTAGAGACTGTAGATTCAGATGGACCAAATGCACCCAATCATCATCCAACAACATAAAGGTTCATTTTTAGTGTGAGAATATGAACCTTCTTTTGAATAACTAAATTACACAACACATTCCTCCGCTATCTACAATTCCGGTGAAGATCTATCTTTTGGCAACTAGAATATAACTGAGATCAGACACAAACTACAAAAATTGAATGTTCACTACACGGTAATTTTATACAGTCTGAACATTTCATTCCATGACTCAGGCTCATTGATGTATTTGTGGTACTCACAAAAATGCGTACACTACATTATTCTTCTTCTTTCTTCACTTTGTAGGAGATAGAATCAAAAGAGACTGGGCCGTACACTTATTAGATGAGCGAAATTTGACATTATATAGCTCTACAAAAAAAAATTTTTATTCATTCGTCCTCCATTTTTTAGTTTCCGAAAGCATACCTAAATTCAAACATAATATATTGATATTAGTAGCAGTTTTGCTTGCAAGTCAAACTATAATATCAGCTAAATTAGTATAAATGTCCTTGATCAGCAAAGTTAACTGAGCATTCATGATGTGAGTACAATGCACTAAATGCAGGGAAATTATATATGTACTTAAAATTTGCAGCACAGGAATGAATCCATAACGCTAGTATTTCTACATGAAATTGAGAATTTATCTGATAAAGAAAAGTTCATGTTCATACACCCACAATCAAACTCAGTAACATAGATTTTTAAAAACGTAAAGCTATAGACTATCAGTTTTACTTAAAAGCAAGGTGAAAATGCTATTATTCATAGTAGCGTGTAGAGTCAATCAGTATTGTATTAAATGCGTGTATCAAATCAGAAACTACAACCTTTCTTTTTGGCAAAACATTTTTTTACGGAAACTGCTTCAATTCTTTAATTATCCCTGAATGATAATCGGATTAATTCTTGGGAGATTGTATTTAAGTTGATTTAATCCAAACGAAAAGATCTACAAGTGATGCAGCTCCAATTCACGTTATTTGACATAAATAATATATTATGGAAAGTTATGACGTAGTAAACGTTTACTTAAAGACATTTGCCTGATGAAGTAGCGAAAGCGATTTCCTGATTTTTGGTCTCAATCATCGAATTACATTAACAAGTCTCATACAATGTTGTTTAATGACTAGTTGTGCATTATTAAAATGATTATCTTCCATTCCATAGTTTTTGGACTATATTATTCCAGGTGCAACTTAGATGATGAGAATGATATTATATACTATATTATATTGTGACTATTACATTACAGTGCTGTTGTAAGTTCTATTGTAATGTTGTATATATACTTATATGCGGTGCGTTAATTCCTACATACTTTTATTCGTGTTACATTTTAAGAAGACAGTTTTGGAATTCTGGTTGATCCTTTACAGCTCTTTAATCGCCATAATAAATTTGATTTGTAATCGAATCCTGCACGTCTCTTTGTTCTCTTCTTCCAAGCATAATATGAGCTGGTCGTACAGCTAGAAACATGTGCAATAGTTTCCCACAGTAAATGTCCAACAAACTCTGGAATCGTTTTTACTCTCAGATCCACACATTCCTTTGCACTCGGACTGTTCCACGTAATCCCAATTCGTGCAATGAGTAAAATGTCCTCCTAAACTTGTGGGAGTCTGAAAATAAATGCTTATTTTAAGCCTCCTCTGATAGATGATATATATTGAGTATAATATGAAACTCACCGGTTCACGCTGACAAACACAGGCACCCGACTCCTTAGAGCACTCTGCTTCTTTGTCACATAAGTCCCCACATATGTCATCACTCAGGTTTGCAGGGGATTTGGAGTAACACTTGGTTATATTTGTTGAAGCTGGAGCAAGGCCTTTGCAATCCGACTACAGAATTTAAAGCAATCAATAATATATACATTATCAAAACTAGAGATTATAGTTGAAAGAAACATTAATCAGTCCCGATAAATGGGTTACCTTTACAACACTTGCCGCAAGAGACTGGTCTAAAATAACCACAAAGACTAACAACTGCCAAAGTGTATTTTGTAATACTTTCCTCATTTTTGATATTGATAAGTTTTAGCTTTAACTTGATTAAAGGTGCTTCACCACTCTGCTGTAAAGGTCTACTAAATGCTTGGAAGCTTGCTTTATTGCGTTACCTTGAGCCAGAACAAGACTACTACATACATTTGCAGACTGGGACTGACTCGGAATTAATGCATTCCAATAAAGGCCATGGTTAAACGTTCATTGTTCGAATCAGTATTCAATTATTCTGATCCTTTGCTATAGATATCACTCAATAATTGAACATGCTAGCAGATTGTGTATAATCACAAATTATATACACTTTGCAAAAAATGCATCAAGATCAAACCAAAAGGGCTGTCATTTCCGATGATGATCAGGATGGATAAAATGGGTTATTTTTAAGCAATCTATTGTCAATTGATTTCTGAACTCTATTATTTATGCTACCTATATCAAACAAATCCTTTTCAGGAATGTGTGGTTCACTAAATTAACTGTAGCTAATTTTAGTTAATTGACAGGATAAAAACCTTTTGTTTTAACGAATGAATGGGCAAAGGAAGGTTTGACTCGCATGAATGATATAAAGCAGGAAACAACAAATGGCAATTATATATCTGACTCAGCTATTGATTAGCGTACAGTCATGGAACAAATGCTCTGTGATTGCTGAATCGAAAGTCATTCATTGAGCAGCGAAATAAATGTGAAAACAGCGTTCTTGATGCTGCTAATCAAAAAGGGTTCATCATGGTAAACCGACATCACATCCAAATCAGAAACAGCGAAAAAATGATATTTTCTACTTCTTTTCTTAAAAAGCAATGACAATGATTCAAATCAGCATGATTCATGATAAAGTATGAGTTATTGGCTGCTTTTTCACGATGATGTGATGACAGATAATATGCATTGAAATAGGTAAAACAGGGATACTACAATTCTTCTATATAATCGCATTGAAAAGGCTTCATTATTATAAATTTTGAAATATAATCGTTAGGATATTAAATATATATGCTAGGTGTATAGTGGGTGTATAGGGTTCGTATAAGCACGTTAAAGAATTACTTTATCAATGTATGATGGGCATACCTATATATTATTATGTTCCTAGAATAATGTTCATGATTTATGTGGCAAAATGGTTTTGTAGCCATACAAAACTACAAAATATAAGAAAGTGCTCCAATCGAATTCATAATGTGAGAATGAAAAATGTGCTACCATTTTTTCCACCTTATATTCCGCTAATGGGCTTGGGATTTTTATGTACAAAAGCGAGTAAGACGTTTACACAAAGATATTTGTGTGTGAGATCGTTGAGCCATGCAGTGATGCGATATGGGTTCTCAAGTGAGAATTTTCTGGTTAACGCTTTGAAATGCATATCTCCTTTCCTATGCTCACCAAGAATTTACATCAAACTGCAATGACTGACTTGGAGAGAAAGAAGGAAGCGCGTTTTAAGTATCCCAAAAACTTTATAAAGCAGCAGAACCCCATTGTGCGTGAGGACTACAATAAAACCAACGTTCTTTGATTTGTAAACACTTTTTTTAGCCATAAAATGTTACAGATTTCTCTTTATTTCCTTTTTCTCTAGTAAAAACAAGTTTTAATGTTCACCATTCATTACTCGAGTTGCTTTGAAATTACAAACTGAAATAAGATCATCATTACATTACTTAATTCCGTGAGTCATATTCATTTCAGCAGCTTTATGTAAATTTGATGTAATTTTCATACTCTATTCTGTCTTACGAATAAGCAAGGAAAGTTTTTGATGAATCAAAGGGACAAAGGCTGAGTCGAGGATGCGAATCGTTGTAATCATGTTTAGCATGTATTTAGGAATTTATTTATGGATGCTTCTTTGAAGCACAAGAAAATTTGCTATGCATTTCTGTTCCTAGAAGGTTAGGTAAATTTTATCCAAGTATTGGATAAAATGAGATGGAGAAGAGTATACTTATATGCATGCTAGCGTAATATGGACAGTTGTGGTAAAACTCCAATTTAATTCAACGCACTGACTGTGTATTTCAGACAGTTTCGTACTTTATACTCCTATGTATTTGTGCGTATATAAGATGTGAACTAACTTTGTGAAACTCATCCACTCCAGCCGCAACAATAGCATCATTCTCTTTGTTTCCAGCATATCTGAGGCAGTACACACAACTTGCTATCAGTCTATCGACAACCAATGTAAGCCAAATGGATTTTCATTTGGCTAAAATCTTTTATGATAAATGAAAGTTGATACCGACAGTCAGTTTCATCCAAAGTCGACAATTTTCTTTTGCGTGTTGTAAAGCTACGCATGCATACCAGCATGGTTTACTCGCTCGTTTGTTAGTGAGCGCATTAGAACATACGACAGCTCATGGGAACCTAGACCAAAATACTGCTAACAAATTGCCAAGAGTAATTAATCATTTCCCTCGTACACTTTTGATTTGCAACAACGGAATCAGGATTGGTGGTGACTTGAACAGTTTTGTTTGTTACGATGAATACATATATTTTCAATCACTATAAACAGAAGCATTTTGATATAAATATGGCATGCTGCTGTTGGGTTGACGTAGCCTTATTATAGCGCTTCTTTTCTGCTAGTAAATATTCCAAATTTTCGGTTTTCCAGACTGCTGTTTATAAAACGACGAAGCTTTGGTTTACATTATGTTTATAAACAAAGAAGGTTATTGCTTTCTCTACCAAATTATCTCCATCCGTATTGTGTTTGCCGTCTGGCTAGGCTTAGCTGTATAGCAAGAGCGTTAACTGATCGTAGAGTACAAAGGGTTCTCAAAACATCCTTAAGAATTCATACGCAATCACAAGTGCTGCGAAGTCAGAGCAGAGCTAGGCACTTTATTTTATTCCTGTTCTGAATGCTATACCACTGGGCATCAATTATTGAAGCAATTTTTCTATAATTTTAGCTATCACATTTCAACCTAGTACCTACCATCCGTATCCGTCCATTATTCGAAAGCACATATATGTATGCAGAATTGTAGTGTTTGCGTTTATACTACTGGAAAGGGATAATGGCTTTACCAGCAGCCCACATAACTCGCACTACAACATTAATATAGGAAAGCCACTCGTTTCCTGTCATTCACCCGGTTCAATAAACCAAGTCTCTTCAATCCAGCCGGGTAGTTCTCAGTTCCAATTTTGTTCGGTTCATGACATCCAAACGATCCCCGTTATTAGTAGTCAGCAGAGTCATCATTATCATCATTCACTCAAAATAGTATAAACTGGGAAGCGTGGACAAGCCAGGATCGGAAAAGCTGCACACCTATATTTGACTGATTGTGAGTTATTTTAGGTAAAAGCAGGGATGCATGTAGACATTGTAAAACTGCTCTTCCCTATATATATCTCCTCGAATAATACCAAACGCGTCGTGGCTTAGTACAGGAAAAGCAAATTATATTGGCACACAAAAGTCGTAGATCGCAAAGCTATTCATCCAAGCATATTTTGAAAGACTCGGCCAGTCAATTTGTTCAGACAAGAGGAGCTCTAAAAAGCTTTAAATCTAATGCACTATAGCATAGACCCCTTCTCTGCACATCAAAGGCAGGGTTCAATTCTCTTCCTCATCTCAATTCTCCATCCTACATAGGAAAAAACCCGTGTGTACTTTAGTTGAGTCATTTTGAAGGGAAGAGGAAAAGAAGCGAAAGGAAGGAAGGAACCATCAGCAGCCGAAAAGGCATAACAGCATTTTCACTAGATATTCAACTCAACTCAAGTCACATTCAGACCATCATCATCAACAACTACATGCATCAGCAAGAGGAGCATCTGAGAATAGAAACAGTCCAACTGAGTGAGCCCTGTGATATTATTAACTTCTAATGGATATGCCATGGGAAACGTTAGTTGCACGAGGGGGCATAAAAACGAAGCCAGTAACTCAGTCAGTAAGGCAGTCAAGAAGTTGTAAAGTAACTATCAGTTGCAATAATAGGAGCCTAGCTCTTAAAAGTTGGATGCTTATTGCCATCGCTAATATCACAAGGTAGAGGAGAGTAGTAGAGCAACTCCCTTTTCCCTTTGCAGCGTTACATTCGGACGGGCGAATGCTTGACTTGCGTTGATACTACGACTTTTAGATGAAGGCTCCCTTTTTGCTGTGCCTGAACAACGGCCATTATCATCATGGCACTTTTTTCTCCCTTCATTCACCATAAAATGGACGTAAAGGTTTTAAGTAGTAAGTGCTGCGTGTGTGCCTCTACTACTACGACTACTGCTCCTAATACTACGAGTGATTACATTGTAATGCATTCTTTGTGTGGATGTATTACATCCATCTTATTACATTCATACTTTGTGCATATGTCTGTTTCCCTTAAAGTTGCTACTTATTATTTGTGAGGTATACTTGGGATACATGATGCATAATACATCCTATCGGCATCGGCATGTCCATTTCCCCATGAAAACTTTGCGACTCTGTTTCAACGAAATATCATAAAATTGTATCTGTAATAGTTGGTCATATAATATTAGTACTTCTTACACACTCACTTCTCTTTTCTTTCATTTACTCCTCTGCCCTAGTAAAAAGTGAGCGTTTCATCTTGCCTTTACATCAAAGAGCCAGAGCCACCTCAACAACCACCCGCATTAGCCGTGTATTTTCGCTTCCGTTTTGTTGTATTAATGCGTTAAAAGCTTTGTTGAACCTTTATCCGCCTTTTGAGCTTGTTGGAATAAGAGAAGAACCCAACTTCTGTCTCCTTTTATTTGCCCATTCGCCCAGAAAGAAGGGATCAGAGAGACTAAACCAAACGACTCTTGTGCTTCTTATATATGAAGATAGAACTGAAAACTTGCATGCATTTCCGTCAGCCAGTTTCATTTCAGGGCTCTTGCTGCAATGAGCTTTACAATCTTCACATCATCACCATTCCAGATGTTATAGTTCAATATCAAGTGTACTTCTCAGTAAGTCGGCGACTTCAACTTAATCATTGCTGTGTAAACGAAACTAATCCTAAGTAGCTTTAGCTTAGCGAGTTGCACTTTAATTACTTATTAGCATTATTAGCCGAGCTCACATTTGCCCATTTTCAATTAGGAGAATGAGTGCGAACATCGTTTTGTGTGGCTTTTGAGCTTACGAGAGGAAAAGTTCCATTGCATTTTGGAACTTTCGAAACTAGGATCATAAAGCCGTTGCATTTCATCCTCATTTTATTATTATTCGTGAGATAGTTTCCTCATTGAGACTAAGACAAGCGCTTTTCTTGTGGCTTACTTTATAGTTTTAAGCGGTGATTATAGAACATCAAGTCATCAAGTCTTCCTCTTCTCCTCGTCTTTGTTTACAGTGTGGCGAAACAACTTTCTACGCCATCATCCCAAAGCAAATATCACACTTTCAAAATTGCTTTTGAACAAATGAATTCGCATATTGTGACAATCTTGTTTTCAAGATCGTTTTGAGATTATATTGGAAACACTTTGTAACGCTTTCATCCTTGAAGCTCCTGCATTTTGGCTAATTAGCACTGTGAATGAAGGCTATTTTTAATTCATGCTTCCTAAAGTGAGCCTCCTGCTTCAATAGACGTCTCATTCTTTATTTTTTATTTATTGCACAAGACGTGGGTACTAAATTCTGTTGTCCTCCTTCATGACATCAATTCAAGTCAGAAAAAGTCTCTAAGTCAGCAGGGCAAACTTTCCTTTCTTTCCGACCGAACCGTACAGTATATAATTCCGGCAGATATACATACATACGGTGGCCCTCTCTGCACATATTGTGTTTCTCAAGTGAAGTGACAGCAGGCAAACGGTTTACTTATGTTGTCGTGCACACAGGTAGCCCATTTATCTGCTGTTTTACTGTCATCATTTTATTACATGACAAGCCAGTAAGTAAGTCACCAACCAACCACCATCACCACAAAAATAGAGTAAGTGAGTGAGTAACCACCTGCCTCGTTCAGAGCAAAACTCATCGTGTTAGATTATAAAAATATTACAACTTTCGTTCCTTGTTGTTTTTACTCCTTTCAGCAAGAAATTCATTTTCTGAAGCTTCGGCAGATTGAAAAAAACAGAGGATAGGGTTGAGTTGCACGTTTTCTGTTACCTCACTCAACCATGTTACCTACCACTCTCGTTTTCATCTTCCACACTTTAGTTAGATAAATTGCATTGCATGTGCATCACTCTTTCTCGTTGCATCGCAGTGTGAGCATTTCAAGCTCACTGCACTTCCATTCATTTTGCCATAGGTGAGTTTACTCATTGCGTACTCATATAGGCAGTCTACCTCGAAGGGATTCATATATAGAACACAAAAACAACTTTACTCATGAATATAGTAATTGGTGATAAGCTAAAAAAATCAATTCACATAGTATATTCATGTTGTTATCTAGGAAGCATAACAATAAAGGATAGTTTATGAATACACTTTTATTTTTACTTATTTTCAGTTCATCCCCATCAACAGAGCAAGAGTAGTTGGTCATAAAGCAAGTACCTCTCTTGGAAAAGTGAAGTACGGTGCATCATAGACTTTTGTCAGCGAAGACAAGTGATAACCAAGTCGTGCAACAAGTTCTTGAAATTGGCGACGGACACAAACACAGAACTCATCATAAATTACACTCAAAGCGCTATAATAAGAGTTATCAAACAGCTTGCACAGATTTACATGAGTATTTTTGAGTAAATAACAAAATAGCCGGTGGGTCAACTTGATGTAACCAATTTTGACTTTTTGGCACGTCGAAATTCCTACAAGTATCATCATCATCATAAAACGTCTATAGAAGGTGCTCCGTTGTTCATCGTACATACGAGTTTTTCTACAACTGTTATTACAGCAGAGTGAGCAGAATGAGTGACGAAACTGAATTGGCTGATGATTCCCCAAATGAGGAGGATGTGCCGGAAAAGTAAGTGTCTAAATAATCATACTATTATTTTATGATTTTATATAATTTTCATTTATGCAATATATGCTGTCATTATGCATTTCCGCCCTAGGATGCATGCCAACTCACCAGTTTACCATAATTTGATTTTTTGTTGACACACTTGAAAGGGAAGGTGATAAATGAATAAATGGTATGTAGAATTTCAAACTGGGACAGGACAGTCTAGTTAACATAAGCAGTCTGAATGAGATGCATTTATTCATATGACACGCTTCACCTTTAAAATGCGAAATGGTGGAAAATAATAGCTTGAGGAAATCGTTAAAATTTTAAAAATTAAATATTACACAAAATAGACAAGTTAAAAATATTCTATTTTAATTTAATTGCTTAATGAGCAATAATTGCCTGTTTACTTGGTGGAACAAGAACATGTTGTTTTTGAGCAACTATTTAAAAAAAGGGACAAATATAAGTGTGCAGATGTATATAAGAAATCCTCGCTATTTTTTGTAAGAAACCTGCGTATGAGAGATTTGCGATAAAATGTCAGAAACATGAATCTTTTTATTAGAAAGTCTCGTATGATAAAATTGCGCTAAAATGTAGGAAACAACAATCTTTTTACAAAGCCAAAAAATAATTTCATTTAAATTTTTTAGCATTTACGGATCAAAAAATATCACGGGTATATTTTTTAATATTTTTGCATTATGATACTACATAGTTTTCACCTGTTCGTAAAACGATGCTCATATATTTTTTACAAATATTTTTTTCATGGTGTATGCAGTAGACCTGTTCAAAAGATGTGTTTATGAAGGCCGAAATATGTATATAAATATGTGCCTAAAAACAGCAAAATATGTGGTCAAATATGTGGTGCTGGGATAAAAAAGTTTTATCTGCTGAATGTCTAAACTTCATCTCAGAGAAACTTTGCCAGTTCATGAGCCTTTATTTGTATTTTAAGATTTATACCTGGCTTTCTATAGAATTAATTGAAGTTCACTACTATTAGAGTTTGCTCTTCCGACCAAGATTTTAAAACTCGAAAGTATCTGTAGACGAAGCACAAAGCTAACACACTCATTAGATGCAACGATGTTGATAAATTTACCAATGTTTTAAATTTACATGATTCGGAAGACCTTATGGATATTGGCATGAAGCGGTATCCCAGAAGTAATTTAAATGGAGTATATGAATACAAGTATCCTTCTCCGAATGATTCATATGACATTTTAAGAGTATGTTCAACTATTTGCTTGAATTTTGAGAGTTAAAACATTTCATACAAATAGCGATGAAGTCTAATTTTAGACGCATATTTCTGACAAAGTGGCGAGGATTTCTACATACGCATGTTTCTTACAAAATCTGCGCGGATTTCTTATATACATCTGCATGTTTAAATGCATCCCTTTTAAAAATCGTTTGTGTCTGAAACTTTCATGTAGGGTTGACAAACAATATGTATGCACAAGTGTACAAGCAATCAATTTAAACATACAAATTTTAGGTTTTAGTGGGTGTTAGTATTCGCCATTATTCCTCCTTAAATATTATGTATTTTAATGACTTATTTGAATGGTCTCAGTTTCGACGTAATATTTTGGGACGTTTTATAACATGCATTTAAATCCGATATTGAATCACAAATCAGGTAACAGCGACCACACCATTTAATTAGCAAAGATAAAAGAGCTCAGAGCAAAATTGGTAGTAAAAACAATTACAAGTAACATAACTAAACATACATTCTATTAAATCCCACTGGCGATTGTTCGAGTTTAAAAAACGAGTAACATAATGTTACATAATCGTAATCATATGTTTGATCATGAAATCACTTAATACAATCAAAAGTTTTAATGTCCACTTCATTGCGTATACACCTTAATTTCATTGTGTTCTTGTGGTGGGGCAAGGGAATGTGGGAAAACTGAGGAGAAGGGCGATTACGTTTGGTCTTAATCGGAAAGTGACGCGAGAAAATGTCATTCCAACATTGTCTATAGTTGATAGCTAATAATACTACCAATCTGATTCATTTACAAGAACTGCATTGTAATTGCAACGATCATTCTTTATTTAGGCCAAATTAAGGACATTATATACATACACCGTTTCTCATAACGAGAAAGTGATACACATTCTTTTTTTTACACTATAAGGCCACAGTTATTGCGATTCAACGGGACTGAATTCTGAAATGACCTGTGAGCATTTTATTGAAAGGAGTTGATTGCGTGGTTTTAATTTCTTTAGGTTTGATAAAAAGCATATTTTAGCATTTGAATCTTAATTTATTCGTTCGTGACAGTGATTTAATTTTGTACTGAAGCAAATACGATAAATATACACACCCAGTGACTAGCACAAAAATAACCTCGTGAAGGTTTCTACCGCATTTTACATCATCATGAGCTGTACAACTACAACTGATATCGACTCATTGCGAAACGTTTGTTGACATACAAGTTGTAGCGAGCAAATCCTTTCCTTTAATCACTTTTAATCATGAATGAGTGTTGTTGCCTCGATAGCGTAATGCAATGTAAATTTTAAGGATATGAATGCATCAAAGCAGGCTTTTCAACCTTTGGTATAAATGCATGCTCCTGATCTGAAAACGCCCTTTCTAGCTAGCCATCCATATTCAATTTCCTTCTGATCTGGGAACTGCATTTTTTAGCCCAATTTACAATCATCTTCCGTGCCACCAGAAGGACACGAAATCCATGTGTGGTCAATATATTTTGTGGGTCCTGATTACCTCTATCAACTTTCAAACTAATGGTATAGATGGCTTCTGAGAAGCAGTGACTTTTCTTTCTTCTACGAAAATTTACCTTGCTGATCTGAATTTTTTGCCACAGATTACTTCTTGTTCTCATTCATTCTTTGATGCTTTTGACCTTCATCTGCCAGTGAAAAATGCATTGTTGCCAAACCAAAGGACTTCATTGACCAGTCGTGGTCGTGATCCGTGCTATCATCAATACCAGATTTTTCCTAGATTTCAAGAACTAAATTGAAACATGTTTACACACAAATACAATCGAACAAAGGACGGTGGACAAAAAACTGCTCGTAAATTGTAAACTTACTTTAACCGTTAGTGACGCATGCGAAGCCCATGTGTAACTACATACAAATAAAAAATTCATTGTCCTCCGCACGTGAGATGTTAATTATTATTCTAAACAACGTTAACTTTAATTTACAGAAACATGAAAATGGTCAAATCACATGGACAATTAGCCATGTACGACATTATTTGTTACTTTACATAATAGTTTAAATGAAGGAAATATTGTGCAAAATGAATATTGAATGAAGAAAGACAATCGCTTTTGGACTATGTATCACCACGGGTCTAACGAGTCAAATAACGAATTACAAAATGTTCACATTTGTACTTGAAGGTTACATCAGCATCAAATCTGTCGTTCAGCCTTCCTATATGAGCTCATTGTTTGACTCATAACATAACATTTTATGATGGGCTTGGTTTTTGTTTGAGCCTCTGAGCAACTTGAAAATGCAAAGTGAGCTATACCTATGCATGTAGTGTTTGTTAAGTACAAAACGTTTAACTCGCAATTTACCATTATGTTGTGCCTATCTCGTTAATTCTGGCTCTAGACCTACATTACAAATTGCTAAGTAATCCAGACATTCGAGTTCTGAAAATTGGCTAGTGACAATTAGGAAGTCATTGGGACTTCCTCAATTTATTTGCTGCTGCAATTTTCTCTTATATTGCCAGTTTCAGTAAGCTTTGAGTAGGACTATCCATTACTAAAAGTACATTTTCAGAATGCTTAACGTATAAGTACTATCGCTATTAGGATTCAGATGTATCCACTGACAAAAGCATTTTCCAAAAAGCACTTTGGATTCGTACTGCCTTTAAAATTCCTCTTTTATGAAATGTGTGTTTTCGAGTTCAGACTGAGTTCAGATACATGTGTCAGGGATTGCTTGGATGATGTAAAAACGATATGGAATGACGAGACATCGGTTAACTTACATATAATCTAACATTATGTCACGCAACCAAACAAATTGTTTTTGTCTTTGAAACATGATATTCTTGGAGACTGAGAATATAAAGTGAGTCATTTGCATGATTCATAGTTTACGTTCATGAAGAAATTAAAATTGGTATGCATGTGTTAAGGGAAACTGATACAAGTAACAACAGCAATCATGTTAAATCTTCAAAACTGAGCGTTTCTTTCATTCAGCAGTGAGCACTGGATTACGGTGTGTCATAAATAAACAGCGCATGTATTGCTGCTTGTGATTTCATACATATGCATTACCATACATGATTTTAATTATTTGAGCCTTGGCTATAAAATTAGCACATAACAAATATAATGATGTTTTATGAATAATGGCCACTCAGTCGTTCAAAAGGTTTAAACATGGACTTACATTAAATTAACTGTCAACCAATCCAACCCATGTCCATATAAGTATATGCTGTTAATTTGAGCTGAAAAAGCGGCTGAATGGGAAGCTTCAACACTACATAGGTACTTTTGTTATAAATTCATTCATGTTTGCAGTAGGTGAAGCATAACTATAGCATAGCATGCTTCACTTTCATTTTCAAATTCCTATTACGTAACCGCTGCCTTCGTATTAACTTGCGAACGTGATCCGAGTTTAATTGAATTGAAGATGCAATTTTTATTGCAGTTTAGAAAGCAGCTACGGTTTTCATCTTAGGAATTACTGGTGCACGGACACCCTTTATACCTATATATATGTATGTATAATACACATAAAAGGCTCGAAATGCTAAATTTTTTTTAACCCAGTTAAAGTAAGAGCAGCTGGGAAGTGGAGGATAATAACTTTAGCTGAGTTTTTGAATGGTTTGAACATTCGCTTGCCTGCACTTCGCTATTTTATTTTGTACTAAAAAAAGACATCCATTTCCTTTGAAAGAATGACGCTTTACCCTCGGCAAAGCTCTTTATTTCAACTTTAAAGTATATCCACAGCCTTCTTTTGTTCTAAATCATTCATTAACACTCCTTTAGCCTCCGCACAACTCCACTCACTTCACAATGAATCCAATCAACAACCGTTGAGAATCTAGTGTCTCTAAGAGCATGGAGTCATTCATGCATTCTTGCCATAAAAAAGCTTCAATGGAGAATTTACCGTATCTGCCTCACTCCTAACTTGATTCTGTTGTGTGACTGGATATAATGTTAAAAATGATACAGTTTCGACAAGCTCCACACATTTCTGGGCTTAGCAGTAAACGAAGCAGACAGCTTTCGAGGTTTACATTACGGTTTCGGCTTAAAGTTCTTCCTTTTCAACGAATTTTTATTAAAGCTATAAAATCCATTTCGCATACTGTGTTATGTACTTTCTTTTGCTGGAAAAAATATCTCTTCATCAAAATTGAAAGGCTTCTTGTAGTGTTTCCACCCACCCCAAAAAGTCTCAAGACATATTCCTCCCATCTCTCCATCCAACAACATGTATCTCTCCCATCTTCTGTTGAAGAAACACACCCCAAAGCAGCCAAAAAGCTGCAATGCTTCATTTTCCCCTTATGTAATGAGTTGTGAATGTTTCATCTTGAGTCTTGATTGTTGTTATTCACATTCATTTCATTCAAGTTCACCATCAATCCAGTTGGTGATCCATAATTCATGGATGTTTTATAAGAAAAACTTCATACTTTTGCCGCGGCTACATTATACTCCTCTGTTGACCTGGAAGACTAGCAAGCAACCCAAACAACTAAGAAAAGGTGGAAGCCATTTACAAACTCATGTCTCTACTACTGTAAGATGATGACCGGGGATTTATCCATCTCAATTTATCTTTACAATTAAGAAAAACTTGGCTTCCTTGTTCTGTGGGTAAATGTGTTACGTATGCTGGTCCATCATGCGTGCCGTTTTGTAAGCCAAGCGTGACTTGACAAGACCTAAATTAATGTATTAGGAGAAAGGAGGTAGTCTTTATATCCCATGTGAAGCATCAAAAGTTATGCAAGTATAAACATAAACAACCCAAACTCCATGAAGATAATGGATAGCACTGTTTGGGTATTTCGTTGAGCAAGAATTTCGTACACATCTCCAGATTTGGGGTTGTGAAGGCTAAATCGTGTGCTCTTGTATGCGTAGGTTCACATTCCGCCTGTATGCCTAAGTATATATATTTTTTATCATAGCCATATTTTATTTATTTCTTTGATTTTATCCATTAAAGAAGGAAAACTTGAAGTAGGGCAATGATGATGATGGGCTTTTTCTAACATGCTCAACCACATTCTTCATCACATCATTTTTTGAGCCATCTTCTTCGACGATCTACAGCAAACTTGCATCTTAGCGCATTAGTATAGCGGCAGGGGCGCCTTCAATCTTTAATTCATAATTATGATTTCATATTCCATTGTAAAATGAGAGCAATTCAACTGTAACTTCTTGTGAGTTTCAAGTCATTTTCTTGAGCGAAGAAAAGAATACAAACTCAGCTCTATGAATATTATTTTTTATGAATGTGTGTATATGTATTCACAATCTGAGATTTTGCAACGTTACTCTAATGCTAATACCAATCTTCATCAGATATTCAAGGCAGTCCACCATCCTGTTTATAGCGAATATACATATTTAATAGCAACGGTACTCTATTTGGCATTTCTGACGGGGTTCCTTTAACAATCTGAAGAACTACAGGCAGAAAAGTTGAGGCGAGAAATTTCATCAATATAAATGAGTTCCCAGTTTGTTCGTTCGCTCACACGGGTACGACTACTAACTCCCAGTCAGATGAAACACAATGGTTCCAAACTCTGCCAGAATCCACTTCTATCCGTCAGCCAACTCAATAAAGCCCCTCAAAACTTTGCTTTTATTCTAATATAATAGAAAGTACAGACTAACAACTCTTTCTCAGTTTGAGTCACCCCCATTGTAATGCATGAAATTTTAAATTAAGTGGTTCGAAGTCGAGTTTTATGAAGTTGTCATCTTTCAATTGTTAAAGACATGAGATTTGCATCAGTCACAAATTAGCTGTTACGAATGCATAGTTAAAATATTATCTGCATAGTAAAAAAGCAATACATTCACTTCATTTCGTACATAGTTCTATTTTCTCTATCTTCAAGATCTCTTGGCTTAATAAAACGGGAATAATAAATAATATGCATATCCGTATCTTGCTCGTGTGTATGATGCAATGCAGTGTTAGCGATGATTATAGGGATTTTCTTGATGATGGCGGTGGTCGGTCAAGATAAAGAATCTGATATATGACTGATTAGTAGTCTCACAAACAAGAACCCCGTACCATTATAATATAAAAAATGCTTTCAGTCTTTGGTTATGCCTCATTGGACATTGTGTATGATGTGTCGTATATTCTTACTCAAACCAACTTTCATTGGTTGATGCAGTTGATTGCTAAATGAAAAGGAAGCCGTAGCAGCTAACAGTAAATCGGCAACTTGCCTTGCAACTGTAAAGTTACATAGTACTTAGCATGCAGCATGTCTGGTCAAATGGGCAAAGATAGATGGGATCTGGTTTCCAACAAAGTTGCATATGCATTGGAGCATTAAAGAGGGGTAATTGTTTTCAAGTTTTGTGAGCATATTAGGTCCACTTTAAATATTGTTGACAGTGATGATGTTGACGATGATACCGAAATGTAGTATGTAGTTGGGAGAGCAGGAATGTTATTGTAAACTCTGCTGCTGTAATGGTTTAAAGGAACACACATAAAGTATATTACATTCACCGAAACTGCCACTTCATGACTGGCAAAAGAAAAACATAACGAAGATAAATTTACGGAAGGCAAGGAAGAAGGCTTAAAGTGGCAATAATCGTAATATGGATGTATGAATGTACATGACCAAAAACAGGAGAACGGATTTCAGCTTGCAGCCAGCAGTTACTGTTATATTTGGATACATAGGCATGTATGGTCGATTACCAACTGAATGCTTCCGTATGTATGTTACTCGTTGTCGTTCAAATCTTTCGTGTGACTATCTTCAGTCAGAGATTCATCCCTAAGGGTAAAAAGATTTTCGGGGTGCGTCTCTCATAATGCATATATCTTGTAGTGTAGTAGAGTGTTATGTTGATGAACACAGCCAAAACTTTGCTTGCCTACCCTATTACCAACTCTACTTTCTTGAGAGGCATATGCTTGCTTTCATTCTCTGTATATCAGGCTACAAAATATGAGTACGATAATGATAATGCCAAACTTTATCCTCACCGAAGTTACCTACTTAATTTAACGTGATCGACTACAGCCACAGCAAAGGAACGTATGAGTATATTGTATACTCATTTACAAAGATGGGATTTCATTTCACTATACACAAAATGCAGTTGTGTTACTTTTCAGAAGAAAAAAAACCTATTACTCTATTTCATAGGACACATTCATTGGACTGATGATTCTGTTATTTAGCTGGTGCTCAGATGTGTGTGTATGAGATTCTTCGGTTCATCTCTCCTCTCTACAATTCCATTCTTGGTTCCTTTTAGGTTGTACTGGCATGTTTCAACCAACGCAACGCAATTTGACAATTTTTGACGAGAAAGCCTTCTAGTAAACAGTACATTGTGACTTGTTTTTGTGTCTGTACGTGCACTACGACTGAGACTAGACGGCTTATAGCTGATAGGTTTACTTTTCACTTGTCAGCCAAATACATATAAAGTTTCATATAGGGACTTACTTCATGGCATTGTGTGTGCCTGTTGCTCATTGCTCTTTGTATGCATGTACATCATTGCGTCTTACTGCATCTCTCTCTCTGTCGTAATCATTCATACTATTCGAATAGCTCACATCACATCACCACAATAAAAGAACGAAGTGAATGTGTGGTGTGTGAGCGTGTTTGTGAAATACATAATAAAATAGTGGGACAGGCGATAAGATTGTAAGTTAAGCCACGAAAATAATAAGGAACCTGCTGCTGCTGATGAATTTTTCGCTAGTCGTTTTTTTTCGACCGTCCTACTACCACCAAACTACTACCAGCAGTGTATATTACCTCAGTTAGGATTTTAACACCATTTCTTCTCTTGCGTACCACTTGTGTGCTGTGGTGTTGTAGCATACGACGAGCTGGCATTGTATGTGTGGGCTTCCTGAAGGGAAAGATCACAGAAAAGTATTGAGCGACAACAATAATAGCAAATACGAACGTTGCGTTGTAGGTTTGCAACCAGGTTTGAGCTGCACACAGTTCAGCCTAAACTCTTTTCCCACGCATCATTCACAAAGTGCACGTGGAGTGTTTCCGTTCGTTTTCTTCTCATGGAAAATGTCATTTTCTCTGGAATGCCTGGAAAGTAAAAGCTCGTAGTTGAATTGAAAGCAGAGTGCAAAGAAAAGTGGTGGTGGAAGATGTAGACGTGGTTGTCGGGTGACTACTAGAGAAATTTGTGATCAATGTGGAATTCCTGGGTTCAATGACGAAGGTGTTGTGTTGTTTGAATTGTTTGTAATCAAACGATTCTACAAAGTTTACTCATTTGTGCCATATATATTAATTATTTACTGAAAAAGGATCTTTACTCACTATTTTGTTTACAAATTCTTGGATTTTCAATTTAAAGGTAATTTCGAAACTTTAATTTAAAAATTGACTTTCATTCGCATTATTGATGCTAACCATTTAATCTTAATTTTTCATGTTACAAAAGTTTCTATTTCAATCTAATTCCTCAAGTGTATATTAAATGCATTATGAAGAAGCTCAGGTTTTTAAGTAATAAAAAGGACTAAAATGCGTTATAGAAAGTCACAAGTATTGCCAAAAACTTTGTATTATTGCATGCGTACTTGATTTACAAGAGAACGCTATCCTCTCAAAGAAACAGGTCTTATAGATCTTACAACGATCGTAATAGCTCTGATTGCAATTATTATCATACTTATCAAAACTGATCAAGATAACTTATTGTGGAGTTGCGAGCTCAAGTAGTACGTCTGTTTCAAGATGAGTTCGTGATTGTGGTGGCATTGATGATGGGCTCGCATTTAAAACAACCTATTCCTCATGGCTCATCCTCAGAGAAGCATATCCGGATTGAATTGAGTGTTCAAGTACATTTGTAACTTTACTTATTTCTAAGTGCATATAGATGAATGCTATATAGCCCTTTCTTATGTCTAACAAATGATACGATAACAAAATGGAGAACTGAAGTGGTGTTCAAATAGTGCGTTAAGGTTGAAGGTTGATGTTGCTGTACATTATTTCTTCATTGCATGTTGAATAACAATGTTGGGGATGTGCTGGTAATGATGTCACTAATGAGAACGATTGAGAACACAATTAAGATACACCTGAGCAAACCAAGCAAATCACATCTAAGACAGTGACTATACACAGTACATACATATTTGTTTCCGTAGTATGTCAGCGCAAAGATCTCTTGACACCATACAAGAAATACCAGTTTAATACCAAGTAAACCCATTACAGCTCAAATATAGTGTGCATACATGTCGAGTTTTGAATTGGTGGAAAGGTTGGTTGAGTGACCCAAGTTGGTGAACTGCTGTAAAGATTTTTTTTTCAAAAATCATATAAAAACATCCATTCATTCTGTTACAAACCACCACCTTGCTGTATGGTTAAAATATTAGACGTGGTTGGAGTTGTTTGGTTACTACTGGCTCAAGTCCTATTCATGAGGATGAGGACCTATTACACGGCTTGGCTGTGCCTATGTATCACATCTCCTCTGAATTAGATGCCTACTCAATGTGTTACAATGCTCAGCGTCTTGAAATATAGGAACAAGAATAACACCATGTCGAAATCACAATCTGCTAACAGAAATCCCCTGAAATGAAAAGCATTTAGAAGATTTGATATGTGTAGGCATGTTACATTTCTGGGCTTTTATAAAGCTGCTGATTCCTTGATTTTATGATTGCATTGTCGCTGTGTCAGCATTGCGTGTGTTATTGCTGAAACATAAAAAAAGTGCAATGCATAATATTAGTGAATAGTATAATATAGGTATATAAGAAGGAAACAGCAACCGCAATCACACACACAAGTCCTTCAAACGTGTACGTGTTGTATGTTAAGGTTTTGATGATACACACAACTAACGTTCGACATGAAGCTATTTCTTGTCGTTAATTCCCCTAAGATGCGATATACTTGCTCACTATTGCCCTACTGCGATAAAAAGATTAATTATCAAGATTTACGACTCTTTCAAAACTGACTGATTGTATGAATGTAGTACAAAACGATGTGTTAAAGGTGTTACACCTGCCTTATACTTAATTGCGGATTTTACCTATAGCATGATGTGGCTGATTTTTCTTGACGAATAGACAAATGTGCCCATGAAGCATGTTTCCTACCACACATACTAAACCTGATTTTCATAATTGCAATAATAATAATCTTGGAATCGGCCACTTAAAGTTTTTTCTCTGGTTTGGTTTCATTGCTGCAAAAAGTGTGGTTTATTTGGGTACGCCACAAAACGGATTCATTTTCTTTAGGGCACAGAGATGATGTCTTTAATTCTCAGCCTCATTTAGAAAATCACTTCTAGGGAAATGGCTAGTAAACTTGTCATGTTCATGACACGACTCGATTTGCTTATGCGAGTTTTTTTAAAGAAGGCCACCAAATTCAAAAGAAAAAAAACTGCCGTGTATAATATAATGTGCGTAAGCCAAAATAAATCACTTGGAAATCAGATTTTGAACTTTCTGGCGCAGTAAACAAAAAAAGTTTAAATGTGCATATCTTGCTCCATTTTACACGCACGCATTGTTTGTTAATGTTCCCTGCTCAAGTTTACATGTCGTTGATCCTATCTGAACTGTCATAGCGCATAAAAGTAAGCAAACATGTAAGACCTCCAATGTTATGAATGACATGAATATAATGAGGATCACGAATAATGTACAAAGATAATGATAGATGATATTATTTATGCTTTTATTGTCACTGTCACTACTGCAGCCCCAGATTTTTATTAGCATGTTATTAAATTGAGTTGAGCCATGCGGCGGTGTGTTTGCCGTTTACGCGTACTCAACTCCTTGAGAAATATGTGCAGAACATGGCCCGTAATGTTCTTGGAAGTATATAAAATGTGTTCAAGTAATTTCAGCTTGTACATTTTGATTCAGACAGATAGAATCCTAACTCACAATCACAATCATGTTGGCACAATGTCTGGGCTCGGATGGTTGTAATGTAACGCAACGGTTCTTTGGCTGTTCACACGCATTCATCATCAAGGGAATGATAAAGCACAATTTAGAAAATTGCCACAAAGGGATCATTTCCGAATGCCTTGGAGCAATGTTTATATTATATATTGTTTGTATCCAATCAATGGAAGCCGTGTATAGAATGTGAGCTGAAACTGCAATGTCTTACTTACTTGCATATATATGTATATGTATATATGGTGACAGGATTTCATGAGGATCAGAATTGAACCGTTTTTTGTACCGAATCGTGCACGGAAAATATACACTAGTTGAACCTACCGTGAGAAAAAACTCACATCATCCTTTTCTCTTGATTGCGCAAATTTTCCGGTTTCGGTACAGTCCCGAGAATAAAACCATGCATGCTAGATTGCCCCATGAGCTCAAGTCAAGTGCATTCTTTCATAATGTACGAGTCCTCTTTTAATGAAGTCAAGAGGACAATTTGCTGCAATCACCATCATTGAAAAACATTAACGCTGTACTTGAAGCAAGATTACTTAAATCGTGTTGCGAATACAACCATGAACCATGATCATGTTTATTATTGTATTTATTTATCATGCCTGATGTAATGTTTCATCCAATCGTTTTTTTCCTATTCATTTCCTTACCTTGGTTAGGTTTTGAATTTTTTGTACCAGATCCATGATTACTGGTTGTTGAACAAAATCATCGCTCTCCAACCACAAAGAGGATGCAATCAACAACCGAATCTCTTGCGGAGAGTTATTTTGTCCTTTAAGTCTTATTATTATGGAGGATGGTTGTGTACAAGTATTGCATCATTGGAGCTTTTTTTATTTTGAAAATGCAACACCATACACAAAGAATATGCAAGCAGTACAGCACGTTTTTGGATCATGTCAGGAAGTCATACTACGTAGTTATCAAATGATGAGATCTCTGCGTTAAGGCATCATCATGCATGATTGTTGTTGTACGCTCTGTTGGTATTCATCAGAGAACATATGTATGTATGTCCTTTTGTAGGTTTTGTTGTATGAAATTACGCATTTTTTTGCTTTGTAGTTTTTGGACATTAAGTTTAGTTGGAAAAGCACAAAGGCTGGATGAATTAAGCCTGGAGGCGATATTAAATTGGCATTGCCACTGCATCCCCCATCGCAATGCACCATGACGCGCAATTTAACATGCTAAAGTAACGTAAACATCGTCTAAAGTTTATTACGTATGTACAATGCTATTTCTCTTCATCATAGTATCGTCATCGTCATGATGTAGTCTCCCCTTTTCACCCGTTTCTCCACTTGTTCCGCGTACTTGCATCTTGGAGTCACTATATGAGATCATGAGAGATTATGTTTCATCCTCCTCCTGTTGACGTTTATGGTAGTGCAATGTGTCTATGTACACATATATCATATACTAAGTACTATACTGGATTAGAGGTGACGTTCTAAATGTACGAATACAATGAATCCCTGCGCTCACCTGCATATCCATATTATGTAAATTGCAATGAAAAATATCACCTTCGGTACAAAGAACATGAGAATGGGAGCCAGGTAAATTGAATATGTATGTATGTAAACTTAAGTAACAAGATAGGCTCAGATATGTAACTAGCGATGATGATGATGTGTGATGATGATGGAAGCTGAAAAAAAACGTTGTTTTTACTGTTCCTCTCCGCTGCTGATATATTCTATGTCCTGGCTTAGGCATCTGCTCAATGTTTGTGTTCTAAAGAGCGTCTTTAGCAAACCTGTATTGCAGGATAGACGCAAAGTATTTTGAAAGAACGCAGGATAGTTATTATTATTTTTTGTTGTTGTTTTGTTACCTGACTTTGGCTTGGTAGAGGAAGAACGCGAGAAGGAAAAAAGGATAAAACATATCTAACCTTCCCGTTTAGGAAAAAGACGCCTCTGGTTAAAGCTCACGAACAAGTTTCTTTTAAATTTTTGCATAATTCGTTAAAGGCACTTGAACCAAAAGTTGCATCTGTCTTTAATCCGAAAGTAAAAGGACCCGATTGTTATTGAGTATTATACTGAGGAGATTTCAGTTTAGTTTATTCTTCAAATAAGTTTAGCTCCCTTGCATTACATTGCAGCAACCATCATCATAACAAAGTGCAGTTGCGTAGTGTGCGCAGTTTTATTTTGACGAGTAAATATTACTTTGTGCTCATTGAACAAGAGTTGCACATTTACGAAACTTTCGCCTTCTCCATTTGCAATGGGCTTGCACACATGATTATTATTCTTTAAACACTTTTGAATTAGTTATTGCAATCATTTCAGGAAGGGATATTTACACAGTCGTGTTTTAGGAGTAGTAGGAAAAGTTGCCTGCCTTGCAGTTGCTGTGTTGAATGGCATGTGTGATTTGAAGTGTTGTTTGACACTTTTGTGACCATTTGTTGCTTTCTATTTTGATACTGTTTCAAAACCCCAGTGCAGTTTTTGTTTCGTTATTTCTACTCTATTCACATTCCAAATGCCTGCTGCCAAAATGAGTGAACGGGATGAGTCCTGGCCCATGACTGAAGAGGAGTCTGAGGATTTGAGAAAGTGATTAGCACATTTTTTGCACTTTTATTTTTTAAATAATTATTTAAAGAAAGATACAAAGTTATTATATCGTTTGCTGAAGAACCCTTATAAGAATCAGCAATTCATGATTTTTTTTAAACTGTCAGTTACCTAAAATGCAATCTTTTGTTCTGCAAATTGATGATGAATGTCTTGCATTAATTTCCTGCATGCATTAATATTCTATGCAGTTACAAGGTTGCGATTCAATCAAAAGTTGTTAGTGTTATTATTGCATGTTGCATCACTTCTTAAATTAAATTAAAATTGTGTAGAAATGAATTGATAGTATGCATGTATTATGACATTGAGGAAGCTGTCACGTCTCATTCATTTTAAAACATTCAGCTATTAAATCATCGTTAAAATCGAAAGATGACGACAGATAAATTGAAGTTTGTGAAGTTTGCCGAATGTGCATTTCACATGTTTTTGCTTCACTTACTGGTGTAAAAGTACATGTAAAACTCAAGTGGAGCAACAGAAGCACCACCGTCGTCAGTAGCTTAAAATTTTCTATTCAATGACAGCAACACAACTCCACTTGAAAGGATCCATTGCGCAATGTCATTTCAATCAAGGTTTCGAGTTGCATCAGTACCCCCGTCTTGTATAGCCAATTTAGAGCACACATGCATAATCCACAGCCCCAGACTTTGGTTGGGCTTATTGCTCCTTTTCCTTTACTGCCGCTTGTGACAGTCCATTTGCATTTCCAAAACCCCCTGCACGCTATCATGATGTCATGCAAATGAGAACAGAAAACAAGCTAAATTGGGGACTGTTGACTATACTTATTAAGCACAGACCACAAGCTAGTAGTGGACTCATATATAGGGCCATTTTCACAAACAAAACGTGAACAATAACCTCATGATGATAATGATAAGTGCTTCCAAATGTTTTGCATGTGCATCTATCATCCGCAGTAGCTCTAGTATCTCAAGTTGCTTTTTTATACCCTTCTAAATGAAAGCATGTTGGAAGTTAAATTACCAATTTTGCGTCAGACAAAAAAAAAGCATGTGCCGATTTATTTGTGATGTCCACCTGCAAATGTTTACACTCGTGTGGATGTATATACATAAATAGTTGTACTTTTAATCAAAGTCTCTTACCAATTTTTTAGTACAACAAGTGCACAGTTTACCGTTCCACATAAAACACAATGCCACATGTATGGTAAAGTGGGAAGGAGTGAATGAACCTGAGATACAATCATCTGTCATCAGGGAACTATTTAATAATTTATGCTGTAGAGATTTGATTAGGGTAACGAGCGTGTCTACCCATTACAAATCCTGTATCATTTTACACCAGCAGCGCATTAAAAATTGAAGTTGGTTGACATGCGTAAGGATGTAAACAGATGCATGGATAGCTTTCAATGTGTAAATACATACATATTTAGTTTAGTCAGACATATTACCAATGTCTATGCATAATGCATAAGGTGCTTGGGTTGCTTTTGGTGTCTCTGTTGTTCGCATACATTATTCGCAGCCAAGCTAATACAATATGCACAGGTTTTAATCATTCATCAGAAACAAAAAAATGCACATTCCTATATATCCCTTCTCTTCTGCACTGAAATCTTTATAGGTGTTAAATTAAATACCATTTTCACAGTGAAATACCCGCGGTTGAAGGTAGTATGACCTAAATTTGCATAATACCTACTACTATATTATTATTTCGTCATTCTGTCCCATTTGTAGGTGCAAATTTTCAACAATTCAATATCATATTAAAAGCTTTCTTTTACTTTTATGATAAGAGTTTAACAAAAGTTGTAAGAAAAACATAGGGTTACGTATTACATACATTTTTACTATGTTTTTTGTTACACATAATTATAAAGGGAATGTATCCTTGAAAGTAAACTAATGATATTGGTTTGGTAAGGTACACCGCGATCGAGAGATTTTTTTTACCATTTTTGGTAAATCTCTTCTTGTCTTGTATATGTGCATGTCTTGGAGAACTTAAATGAATTGTAGTTAACTCACATCAGCTTAGTTATTCATGCGAAAATGGCCCTGAATGGTCTTCGCTCAAGACATTCTACGGTGAAAGATTCCAATGTATCCTATTCATACACTGTATTGGCCATTTGAAAAGTCTGAGCTATTATTTCAACTCCTTGTTCATACTTATGAAGTCCGTTAAGAGTCAGTTGTCATAAATATACAAATGAGCTGATACTTGAACCACCCCAATCAATTAAAGTCTAAAACTGACTTGCCTGACAGTGTTCAATATTATTAAGTATTCCGCCTATACAGAGGCACAAAAAGATAACTGTATTACAAAAGCTTATATTTTAAATTGAGTTTGCTCCTCAACAACTATGGTACAGAATTAATCTGAAATTTATTTATTCTTTCACAAAGGCATGCCAATATACAGGTATGGGTTTGCGAAAAGGAAAAAGCTAGTTTTATAACGGAGCTCTATAATAAACAAGCTATGTACATTAGAAAAAAATCTAGCTTTTAATGTTCTACCATGTGATGTCATTATCCTTTACCACACCACATGTGCATACCTACATCGAATTTACATGTTTTTCGTACCTTCCACCCCCTTTACTCGCTTACCTTTTCATAACCTACGTGCAGTACAATTGCTAATGTACCAGTTCCACAACTCCACTACTTTTTACTCCGACTTTCCATTGCGTGAGTGAAAAAATGGCACGCAAAATAGGTAGCAAGCATTTGTGGTGGATTACTAATGTACCTATCTACTGAAAATTATATGGTTCCGAAATGTTTCCAGACTTAAGACCATTGATATATATATATATAGGTTATATTTTATACTCCCAAACAATTCCAATTCCATATAACACTCATAACGAGAAAGCAGTTTCTTCCAATGCTTTTATTCTGCTGTGTATCGAAAAGTTTTCATTTTGTTTACAAGGCTCTTTTTTAACATTTTAACACAAGGGAAAAGTCTGAGTGAGCGGAGCACTACCATGCTTTTTATTTTCCTTCAAAGACATGCTGAATACATGTGTATTGCTTCGACAGGAATAATGCATGCCGTGAAAGCTGTGTTATTGGCATTTTTTGGACACCTAATCAAAACAGGAACAGAAGGTGGTGGTATATAGAGGCGCTGGGGAAATGGTGGGATGCATACAAGTGTTGCTGTTATAGGACAACGTTTGAGCACAAAAGAACATCCGAAAATTTCCAGTTGCTGTTGTATTTTACTTTGTGTATCATTCATTATGAAAGCAAGCCGTAGGCATATACAAACATTCAACGAATAGCCTGTCCACCAAGACAATTCTATTTCTCCTTTGATACTTTGCTACACCAGGCACGAATTCAATCCAATCCAATCTGCAAACAATATACTTTTTCACGATGAGAGGACAGTTGGAAAGAGTGGTAGTGGTGGAGCAAATGTACTAATAATGAGGGCTATATTAGACATGGAGTCATAGTTAGACACGCGTTAGTCATCGAAATGTCCTTCCAGCAAACAGTCCGTAGATTCATCATAATTAGTCCCGTCCTCGGCAACCACTACTGATGTACTCAGATATCAGTGTGAGGCAACGGACGCAAATAATATAATACAAAATTGTGCACTCAGTCAAAGCTTTTAAAGATGTCCATTGGATCTGGCACTCTGTATGCAAACTTCCGAAAGCTATCCCAATTCTTTGTCATAAAAAAGCTGCAGATAGAGTGCCACCAAACTCTAGTTTGCATGCATGTAGTGAAAAGTGTTGTTTTATAGTGGGTTTTGATATGTAAAAACCAAATTCCTATGTTTTGTATATAGAAAATCTGAAAATATTTTTATACTTTTTGAAACTCTGTTTAAATATTTGGGACCTGAGGATAATTTAATAAGCTGGTTAAGGATTTGAGTGACTACTACTAGCTCAACAAAAGTACAACTCGTCTTTCAATGTAAGAAATCATTTATACGAAATTACGTTTTACTTGCACATGGTCAAAAAGTAAATATCTCCTCAAAAATTTATACCTATGAATAAGTAAAGCAAAAATGCTCCTAATTAAATTAGCGTTTTTTTTCAAAATAAGTGTATTTTCGGTGGTGGTCAGAAATATGTATCTATACATACAACAGTACATATCAAGGTGATGTTACGATTAATCGAATTTGTTTGAGTAAGTCTAACAGCAGATACTACTGTCACAAGTAGTAATAATAACTTTGCCAATAAAAATGATCATAACAATAGAAGTAGGTTAGGTTATAGAATACACACATGATAGCAACTTCCTGTTTACTTGATCAAAACGCATGCATATATTATGCATGTCAAATGACCAGCATGCAATGCAGTGGATGTGGTAATACTCGTTAAGAGGTTGGAGTTCCCACTCCATAATATATACTTTAGTGCTATGGACTATTGTTCGTCCTTGAATTTGATTGCAAATTTTATGCAAAATGATGTAGGTTGGGTATAATTAGTGTCAACATTAATATGCATCCTCAATTCAACTAGTTCATGATATTATTGATCGGTCGGCCGATGATACCATCTATCTTAAATATCTTTGCCGATTATTGAATTTAATAGTTAACTCCCAACTAGTTTATCTTAGCAATTTCCGATGTTTGACTTCTCAATGGCAAACAGGAAACCGATTGAAATAGAAAATTGCGTGCTAATATCATCCTACGACATAGAAGTAGCAACAACCTTGCCTTGCCTCATAAATACTTCATTTAACTTCATTACGTCTTTTCCGTTCATGTGACCAAAATCAAAAAGAAAACGTGTAGAAAGGCAGAAAAATGTAAGTATAGCCTTCACTGGTAGTTGGTGGTAGTGAACAATCAAAATTAAAGAATATTATTGCAAAATTCTTAAAATTACATACTAGTAAATGAGGTGTTTGAATACAATTTCTAAATTACAACGACAGTTGATGCAAAAATCTTCATTTTTTGTATGCCATAACCTTTCAACTCTTCTTTTACTGGAGAAAATAAGTTTAGGATAAATCGCGTGGAACACGAAGGAACAGCAAAGAGAATGAACAAAGACAAGACAAGCTCGGCTGTACAAAATACCAATGAACTTATCTGTAGGGCATATTATATGAAAGAACATCAAACATGTTAAGTAGACTTGGCCCTACCTACTCGCACAAAATAAACAAACAGCTTTAGTGACGACGGAAATAGGAAAAGTAGTTTTTTGACTTGGCTATATGCATGCGGATACCTTCATAATAATACAGGAATTCACTAAAGTTTTCCACTCAGAACTTCTCAAGTACCGATGAATGACTCATTCCCTGTGGTGAAGATATTTCCTGGATGGACGGACGACTGTCTACGAAATAATAATAATTTAATGACTATTTAGATTTGCATGGTTGCGGTTCATTGAACTCACAACATCTCAATCACATTTTTTATGTCGGGCTGCATTCTTCTTTTCACCTATTGATTGACAATGATTCATGATACAAGACGACTTGCTCAAAAATCTAAACAGGCTTCTGGAATACCTACTATTTGGTTGTAACTATGTTTGTGTACGAATGTGTATTTACATTTTACTCACTTTACAAGAATTTATGAAAAACAAAAGTGTTGTTTTTAACAGGTATTCAAAAGATGAATATATAAATCGCTGTGGTCAATGCTTTAAAAAACGATGTTTAAAACCGAAACCGAAGAGCTTTAATGTATTTACCTGGCCATGTCGAAGCAATGAAAAGAATTATTTAAAAAACTTACATAAAAGTAATAGTCGCTTCGTCAAACCTGGTATTTCATAACTTGTTAAAAATTACTGCTCGTTTCCTTTGCAGACACCGCAATACAACTATGCATATCATAAAATGAGCAAACACTTCCGGAACCTAGTTTTACATAAGCATCCTTATTTTTGCATTCAAAATATGTCCAAGTGAGCACGAGTGGCAGCCTCTCAAAAATTATAATTTGCGATGATGACTGGTTGATTTAAGTTGTTTGTTGTTTGACCATTTACACATATGCATCGAACGATAAAAAAAGTGTGACAAATATGGAGGATTTGTTAACAAACTCTTTTGTGTCATTTGGAAGTACATATTATGCAGAATAAAACACAGTATTGATATAAAAAAAACTTTGTTGCAGACAACCAAACTAATGCATTTAATGAACATGTAGGTCAACCAACACTAAACTTTTTGGTAAAGCCGCCGACCAGTCATTATACTTTTCATTGTAGTGTTCGTGAGACTGTGATAGGTTGCTGGAACAAAGTTACAGTTTTGCATGTAACAACAATAAAATTAGCAACCAGTGTTATCAAGTTTCCATGAATAGACTACATCAAATTAAAAGACTGGAAAATTAGTATGTTGCAGCTAGAACACGATGGAACATTGAATCTACGTAACCCCTAAGTTTCAACTGGTCGATAAATTAAACGTCTCCAACTCATTTTGTATTTAGTTCATAGCGGAGAGCGTATATTTCGATTTATCAGTTTTTCATATTACACTTCACTAAACGTATAAATGTGATTGGCTGTATTGTAAAATCGGACAAGCTGGAAAATGGATAAGTAAGCAAAATCAAGTGAAATTGTTTATCCACTCTAATCACATCATTTGCTCAACATCAATCAATACACATAATGTGCTTTATAAATTTTCGGGATTTATATATTCTATACAATATTAATATTTCATTTTCTATTGATAGATTATATTTGACTATATCGTAGAGTATAATGGATGTGATTTCCAAAGGATGAATATATAGATTCACTCGACTAAATAATCTTATTCTGTTTGAAAACATATATCTATAAACTTCTACTTAAAAAGCATAGAATTGACTTACTATTAACTATTTATAGTGGTTTTTCATTTAGAAGGCATCTATAGCCATGCCACAGACCGATTAGTCAAGGCACTTATATTGTACGCATTGTACACAAAAAACTGGTGAAGCTAATTTTTAGATATACTCAAAACTGGCGATAGTGCTATTCTAAAATATTGAAAGCACACAAATTATGGCCAATTGAAAACCATCTCACAATGGTCGAATGATTTTAGGGAAAGCTAAACTGGTGTACGGTAAATACAATCATGCCTTTTTGCGTGTTCATTGCTGACACTAACTAATGCTAACGAAAAGCCTTTTTTTAGAAGTCTTCTATACCAACCTACACCATGACATAAATGAATTTAAAATTACGTCGGTCTTTACAGTGGCTAGCATGAATAAGTGGTAGTTTTGCATTGTGTTTAACTACGTAATAGTTAATAGTAATCATAATCATATATTCATAGCGTGGATGCGGAAACGCAACATTTAAATTTCTTACAATTATTTCAGTTTTAGTTTCAATTTTTATTTTTTACCAAATTCGTCTTTGCATCAACTAGCAGTGTATTTCAAAAGTTTGGCATCTATTTTACTTTTGTATGAATCTTTGTTTTCAAAATATTAAATGTTTGATTTTCTTTCTTTACAGAACTAAAGACGGTGCAAGCATGGGTGCAAAAATTGGGTTCGTCTTTTCAATGGTGCTCACCAGTATTTTTCTGGTGGCATCATTGGTTCTTGTGCTTTTCTGGGTGTTTATGTATCGTGGAGGATATGCATGGCAGGTAAATAAAATCGGATTGCAACAATTTATTTCCTGGGATGGATAAAGTTTTCCCAAGTCTCACTGAATGGATGTGTTTATGTTACAGGAAAATCCTGCCAAAGAGTTCAACTGGCATCCAACGTTGATGGTTGCAGGATTTATTTTCTTCTCTGGATTTTGTAAGTCAGCCTATAACATTCTGACATTGAGCTTAAGTATTTTAATTGCATGTATGGAGGAGGTTGTTTTTAATTATATAGGGATTATTAGGAATGGAAAAGGTTTACAGTTACTTTTTTATATATTTTCAGCAATGCTTTTCTACCGAATGATGACATGCTGCAGGAAGATTTATGTGAAACTTCTCCATACGATATTCCATGCATTTTCCATCGCTTGCATCGCAATTGGCTTCCTTACTGTATGGGACTCTCACGAGTTGGCGAGCCCAAAAATTCCAAACTTTTACTCACTTCATTCATGGTTGGGTTTGACTACCATGGAATTTAAACTTGAAATTGGGTAGAATTTTTGGAATAATGAATAATGCTGTTGTCTTGCAGTTTGTTGTGGGCTTCTTCAGTTTCCTCATCTTACTTTGCTGTGAAGGTAGCACTGCCGCGTGCAGAGCATCACTTGTTCCAACTCATGCCACTTTCGGACTCATTACTTTCGTTATGGCCGCAGCCACTGCGGTTACCGGATTGACAGAAAAAGCACTTTTCGAACTCAAGTATGTCTTGCTCTATATTTGCTTTAATAATAATATAAATGAAAACAACCGAAAAAGTCGCAATAGTTCAACCGTCGAAATTAAAAAGCGCATTTATTAAATACCTTTCTGCGATACCATCAACCATACTGCGCTGTTTTATCGACACCATATTTGTCGTTTTGTCGCAAAGTTATTTTTATTCTTTAATTCGCGTATTATGTTTTGCACGCATTATGTTTTGTTAAAGTTTTGTTGCTTTATTGATGTTTTACAATTTCTTTTCGCATCAGGGGACCGCTATACAGTCAGTGGGGAAGCAATGAAGCTATCATTATCAACGTGATTGGTGTTGTAATTGCTGCGGCTGCCATTTCAATTACTTTCACCCTCAGTGTTCCCTCCATCAGAAAGGCCCCCATGAGAATGACCTACCACACAGACCTTTAAAAATCCCAAAAAGTTGTGCCTACAAATGTATAGATAACCAGCTTTTTTCATTCATAGCCAGCTAATGAATGCGAATCCAGTGTTTACTTGTTACAAGGTGTAAACTTTAGTGCTTTTTGCAAAAGTGTCATCGTACGTAGTAGTTTAGTTTCACATTGTTCTACAAGAGTATATGCCTTTTGTTGTTCTTTAGTTTTACATTACTTTTATAATGGACATTCAAGAGAGTATAGAATATTCAACAGAAATGAATTAGAATCTCAGAGGCAGTTATGTAGGCAGTTTTTAGGTTATAATTTTCTTACTATTATTATTATAATTATTATACATATGCCCGAAAATATGAGATTTGAGTTGATGTCAAAGTTGTCATTTTTTTGTAGGAGATGAAGTTTGGTCGTGGTGGTGTTTGCTTGAGATTTTTATGTAGCTCTTAAACACGTTTTAATCATCAAAAATATTGATTTTTAAAGTACGCATAATAATTATCTAGATATATAGAATACGAAATAATATGCTACGAAGGATAAACAGTCTGAATGCATAGGCAAAAGTTTGACAAGGAGTTTAATTGTTTGTGAGCGACCAATGGAGTTTGATGAAATTATCTAACGTAGGCAGCTTTGAGCGAGTCCGAGTGTGTTGCTTTGTTGTTGTTTAAGACAAATTGCACACAACTACACATTATTTTGTTCTTGGTTGTATTTTAATTTAGCCTGATAATATTATTGACAAATTATGGGTTTATGATTATTGATTATACGTTCCACTTAATAAAGTGTAAGTGTGACCCTGTTATTTTATAATTTCCTTGTCACGTGTTTATTTGCATTAATTGGTTTTGCTTTCACCATTTATGTTATTCATGCAGCACGGCCATATACAACAAGAAATCAAATGCCATTTATGAATTCAAGGAAATAACTAATGAATGTACTTTCACCATCTCCTACATTTGTTTAGGGACAGGTATCGTTTGGAAACCGAAGAGGCTGTTATTCTCAATGCATTGGGGATGACGATCGTTGGATCGATGATCTTGATGGTGTGGTCTGTCCGTGTCCAACCTCCACGTCGAGGCAGTGCTATAAACTCAGAGTAGCGCTAGATACCTTGAATTGCAATAATTGCAACAAATCACAAATCAACTCCTTTTTGGCTTAGAAAGCACATTGTTGTGTAGAAATTATAGGCTATTTATTTGTATATTCTGTACATTTTTGTTGCTATCAATAAGGACATTCCAGAAAGTACCAAATTATTGACCAGTATTAAGAAGGCGTATTCGAAACTTTGGCAAACTATAAAATCATATTACAAATTTTCAAAATTCATTGCATTTTTATTTACATTTTACAACACGCAATCAAATATTCTATATCTGAGAATATGCTGGGAACACATTGCTTGGCCTTTTTTTGTAAGGAACTCAGGAACTCTACAAGAAGTTACAACATGATCAAAATTCAGCTCTATGCCATAATGCTTCGTGCTTTTAGCGTGTATCACGTATAAATAGATAATGATGATAATGTGTTTGTATTCCTTACAATCGTACAATTAGGAACCCTTAAGCTTGATGTTGTTGTTTCATACAGTTGCGAATGACATGCATTAACTCCGAAACAATATTGGATGAATAAAATTTTTGATAAAAATCCTCTTGTTCTATTATTGTAAAAGCTCTTTTCATCCAATGAATGACATTTCCTTCAAAGCTAACGGCCAAGATGAACTCACAACCACAAGATATAGGTTATGGTTATGCACTGCATTGGATACTTTTGTTGTAATCGGTTTAGGCTTACATGCTTGCATAATGGTATGTTTGCAGCTTTTATGTGAAACGGAAAGAGTAGGAGGAAGCCGCATCTAGTAACGGACAAGGTAAAGGAAGTAATTAGGAACAGCGTGAGAATCTGCTAGCTGTTCATACAACGAGAAAGTCTTGTACATAACAAATGGCAGCCGTCAGTCCACAGATAAAGGCTTTTCCCATTCACACACACTTGCTTGTACATCTGCAGGAAAATGTGACTACAACACAGCTTTTCACGGTTGCTGTGCAAGACACGAGTTCCATCACTGGAGCAGGCCAAGTATAAAAACGAAACATGTGTCTTTCATGTATAGTAACGACCGACTTTTCCCTTCTTGTTACTCACAAATTGAGAGGGAAACTCCTCCACACCTTAATTGTCACGATGTTTGCTATAAACTCACAACCCACAAACCCAAAAGTTACAGATGCTCGTAAACGATATCAGTCGTTGTTGGTGCTTTATACCACATGGTGCAGACTTGTATTTATATTTTATGCAATAATAATACGATACTAAGAATGGACTTAATTTTCATGAAACTGGAACTGCTGGATATATATTTCCCAACAAAAATAGTCAGTGTGTAAGGATGAGAAGAAATCTAATAAATATTTATTCTCCTCAAGCTTATTAATTATACATGGCAAAAAGAAGTGTTTAAACATCAATTATTTTTAGCAAAGCTATTATTCCATTCTTTATCAGACGCACTTAGGAATCCATCATTGTTCATAATTAATACCCTAAAGGAGCAATACAACAATGTTATGAGCTTTTATGATCCCGACATGATGAATCGCGCATTGAGCAGGGACAGAATATAATTATATGCATGTATGAAGGTAAGATTTATGCATGTACAATTTATTATTCATGTAATAAAACACATTTTTCATATCTACAGCTTTCATTCGGTCCCAGTGATGAGCCACAATATAGGCTCCGCTCAAACAACATTCTACTCATCAATTGTTGTGTATTATATGTAATGATTTTATTCTGTTGATTAGAAGAACACATGTATACACCTCTGAAGGAGACAAAATTTCTCATTGTTTGCTGGCATTTTTTTGTGATTTATTGCTCCAAGCTATAAGTCACCAAGCGTTTTATAAGTCACTGTCATTTTTGCAAAGATCTCACGCTGCGTCATACGGGGGCTCTGAGCGATGAATGCATGTATAAATATTTTGATTTTCAACGTCCTCACCAACACTTGTCTTGAAGACCAATAATAATGGTAATTGAAACCATGCAAGGATGTTCCTAATATCTCGTTTGCCGAAAATTTATATACATTACCTGTATATTGTATCTACTTGGTATATATTCACTGATGATGATGATGCTGTTGGGTATTATTTCTGAGAAAATTTGTGAACTGTTAATGAAGTGCGTATTTTTGAGAAAAGTGGTCATAAATCCAGTGTAATGATTAAACTGACTATGATTAAACCATGCACAATGAGGAAAAAAGTTGCGTATATTTATAAAATGTGTTATGCCTCATTTAAGCCACATTTTGTGATGTGTGGACTGATCCTAATCGCCAGTCCAGCCAGTCCTCCGCATACCATTAGATCTGCTAAATTCATATTATGCAACTCGCGACGTTTGAGTTGATGATGTAAAAGGTCTTTTTTAACTACACCACAAAGAATATCAAGATGAGTGAGTGGAGCCACTTTTTCTCAAATCGCTTGGCAAACTTCTTCCTCATCTGATGATGATAATGATCCAGTGAAGACCTGCTGATTCTCAGCTGCCGCAGCTATTGCATCTTCGAGTATGTAAATATTGTATATGCCTACTTAAGATTCACAACCTGTGAGCCTCCTGCACATACATGTAAGCAAACGGACAAGGTTAAAGACCTCATTGTTGATTGGGGGTTCACTTAAGTTACATTTTAGAGAGAGAGAGAGAGAAAGGAACAAGTTTTCCTAATGGTCCAGATCACTAGCCCAATAATCCAACATCCTACAAATGATAAAATACCATATAATTTGACAAACATTTATCTTGATGATTGAAAATAAGACCTGCGTTAAGATAAACGCATCAAAGTCCCAAATCTCAGCCACCTCACCTATCCTACCCGTCCAAATGCATTTCCTATGTGTGTATAGCTCTATTCATTATCCTGCCAGCCTGACAGCTACTACTAAACATTGTTCACTGCAATGCAGTCATCTACGCGTCTTCAACAGTTTGAAGCTAACCCTCGTTCATTCCATTGCATAATTTTTTCCCCATCGATAATTGATAATAATGACGAGAAAGAAAAATACGCTCACAAAGTAATTTAGCTGACCTCTCGAAATAATAGTTGTTTTTATGCAGTCATACTCACAAACATGCAACGAATAATTACCCACACTTTTTCTTGCATTCCATCAATCTTACCGGATGGATTGGGGAGGCTGTGGTGCCGTCTCAAATCAAGTGCAAACAACTTTCAGCAATGATAAATTGACTGATGTAACGAATAAAAAATGGTTCATAATTTCATATTGCGTACGAACAAGCAAGGTGTAGTATTGTACCATATTCTGTTGTTATCGCTGTTTGTTTTGCTGCCAGTTCAAATTGTATTGTATTTTTGCAGTCGTTTCAAATGAGGATAATAAAGTTGTTACAATGGCTCTTCATTAATTAACATATCTCCGATGGGAAAGAGCCGTTCCTTTTACATTGCTTGCATACCTGTGGCTCATTTGATTACAATGTAGAAGTTGATGAGTGAAAGAAAGCATGTTGCTCTATCTACTCAACCATGTCTATATGACTAAACTAAGCTAATTGCACCCATACAAAGAGTGTCTGTGTTGCTAGTCACACTCTTATAAACATTACTGTGGGAAAAAGTCATACACACAATTTTCTTGTCCTCTGTTCATGTAACCAATAAAATTTTATGAGATCCTTCATCTGTTTGCTCCCTTGCGCTTTTCCACAATTTCAAAAGCCTCACTCAAGCACATATTGCTCATAAGAAAGTTTTGTATGCAGTATCAGTCATTCTCAACATTTTTAAGAGAGACAATCCTTAACCAAATGGTACGAGCCCTCTAAACATTCCTCCATAATTCTCCTAGTGTTGTTCATCTCTTCTCGCTTTGGAGCAATAAATAAGCTGTAAAAACACGGATTTGTGGCATGGTAAGCTCCAAAGTGTCAGACAAAGTAACACGCTGTTTGTAATGTGCACGCATCTTTATTGTCAAGAATAAATATGGCTATCGCATAACATCTTCATAAGCAATTGAGAATCATTTAAAACAGATAATTAAAAACTCAATGTCATTTTAGGACATGTAAATAAAAATGATGTATTGCTAATCAAACGATGGTAAATTGGAAAGTAAATGTTATCGACGCCACCAAAATATACACATACACCTGTTTAGCGTTAGTCTGAACATTTTCATACTTAAGTCTGTTAGCCGCTGTCGCTTGCTTAAACACTTTTTAAATATTATAAAAAATGTGTTAATTTACTCATAAAATAGTAAAAAGCAGAATAATTGTTCAACCTAGAACGTAAAGTTCTAGAAAAATGTGTGATAGATATGAACAAAGTATGTTTTTCTTAATTGAACAAGCAACGCACTAGTCAAACTGAGCTGAAAATATAGTAAAGTCCATTACCATTCAGTTTACAGTGCTAATCTTCAAGAATGCATAACTGAGAAAGTATGTTGTATGATATAAAATGGATATGATAATAGAACAAGCCGCCAATATGTCTGTCTTTTTTACTCAAGCGTCAGCTTTCGTCGTAAAGTTGCAAGAGTTATAAATATTTACGAAGTAAATGTATCTCTGACAGAATGTATACATACGCGTCAGTTTTTGTATGCTCAATTTGAAGAATACAAACAATTCCTGTTACGTGCAGTTGCATACTACTACTATATGAAGTGTTGCATCCCTTTTAGTGTAAATGCCAACAGACAAATATGAATGATTTGATTATGCAAGCTTACTGTTTTAAAACCTTTTTTACTTTTTTTACGTCCACATTTAAACTCTGAGATAAAAGTCTTGGGAAGGAAATGTGTATTTTCTAACCTTGAAGTATATGCCATTAGTGATCAGGTTTGAAGAATAATAATTATATGATGCGATGTATTATCGACAGCATAACTGTAGCCTGTAGCTTTGCGTTTAGCCACATTCAATATGAACCAACACGACCTGTGATTGTCATCGACTGGGGCTTAATGCGTTATGTTATATCTTTTGTATGATGGAAGCAATTTTACATTATGTATACATGAGTAATGCAATTACCATATGAATGTCTTTCTAAATCCCGTCGCAAGCAAAAGTTTCTCTTTCCATATGATTAAACTTCTACAATACAATAGGTTCATGAGTGCAAACATGCGTTCATAATCATAATCATGAAACGTCGGCACTTCGGCAGTCGGGTTTCGTGGGCAAAATGAATACCTATAGTACAATATTATGTATGTTTGGTATGCAACTCTAAGTAAGAATAGGCAACGATGAAACTTGGGCCAGTGAAAGTTTCAGACTGTGAGGATGGGATCGTAATCCATCTCCTGATGTGCTCCAACTTGAAAGTAAGACGACAGAGCTTATGCAAACTCACACGAGTTTTTCTTAAAGAGGAAGAAAAAGGAAACGATAAAATGCAGAGGACATATATAGGAGCCAACAACGAGGGCTTCACAAATCAATGAAAGTTATCGACAACATCAAGTGTATTGTATTGCTGTCACATGTCACAGCGATTGACGAGACGGAGCTTCTGTTTCGAGTTTTCGTTTTTGGTGTGTTGGTTTCGGATCTTTGCTATATGCATTCAGCAGCAGAAGCTCTTCTGTCTTGTCTTCGCTCAATACCGTACTCATGTACCGCTCATGTGTCAGTAAATCTGTCATTTTGTCGAGAAGAAGAAGAAAATGTTGGATGTTCAAGTGAGTCTTGAAATCAAAAAGGAAATGGCTTTGGGATTGTAAACATCATAACATGGGGCACGCTAATGGCAATTCAGGAGAGTCGATGGCAAAACCGTTGTCTTAAAATTTACTTCTCTGGTGGGATTTGTTCTAGTTGGCAAAGCTGCTCCTAATTTGCCCTCATCTTCTCAGCACACACATTTTTCTTCCATTCATTAGAGATGTTCAATTGCACTTCAAGCTCAGACATGGAAAGTAATAAATAGTTTAGGCTGTGAAAAAAAATGTTGCTGAGAAGTTGGCCACTTGATTTGGTTCTATACAGCTTGAAACCTTTTTTGTTTGAAGTGTCTGCTGGAAACCAAATCCCTTCTCTCCACTAATGCTGGATTGTTGACAAATATATCTTTTGGGAAAGGGATTCTGGCAGGGAAATCTTCATGCTTTTGTGAAATGAATAACAACGTGAAAAGAATGAGAAACGTGGTGCTGGATCCATCTTCTTAAATCTCCTGCTGTAACTTGTGTATCAGCATCATTCAGCAGAGAGAAGCGAAAGTAGCCTTTGAGAATGTATGTATTTATGGGTAGAGCAGCCTTTGAGAAACATAGAATTATAAGCTTTACTGCTGCCAACCCAAATCGTTTTATTCGTTTATCATGATCTCCACCACTAAATAGTACCTTTGCCTTAAATGTTTTTGGGTTATTACTATGTTTATTGAACCCAAGAGTGTTGGATGGTCATGATGCTAAGCACTTCCAGCTTCCTTTTGAGATAAATGGAAAAGAATGAAATCCCTTAAGGAAGAGAAAAGCAAGTGGAGCAATAGTACCGCTACTACTATGCATGAACTATACATTTAGTTATTTCTTTCTTAATATTCGAGTAAAAAAAGAGGAGCATTCAAACAATCTGATGCAACGTGGTTAATGTTGAATGATTAGTTTAGTTGTATCCACGTCAGTCCTTCAGTCAAAGCTCCTATAAAAGCCGTATACTCGAATGATATCTTGGGCAACACACGAAATGAAGCCTCTTTTTACTACACACTTAACTTTCAAAGAGATCCAGTCAAACATGACAGGGGTAAGTATAAAATACATGAACTGCTGTTGCTCTTACGGCAGCAGAGGAAGGGACAAGGAAAGTGGCTGTTGGACATTTTCTTACAAACATACTTACATGACTGGCTGAGCCAAAGCTGTTTTTGTTGTTTGCTTGGCTACATGGAAGGAACGGAGCTGAGCTAGAAAACCGGCATTCCGAAAGGGATTTTCAACCGACCTTCAGAGGTTTTTTACAGGTAACTTGTTATGTCTATATATCAACTCTCTTTTCTTGACCAACCACCACTTGGCGATTCAAAATGTACTTTTCGTCCTGTCATATTATTAATTCACTTTGAATGGGACGAAGGGATGGTGATGCTACAACCACCAACTTATGATGTAGTGTTAAGTATCATACAAAACTTTATCTCCGCTGCTCTTTCATACACATATAGATAGGTAAGTGCAGAAGAAGAGTACATAAAAATGCAACCGTTCTTTTTGCTGTTAAGGCTTCAAATGCAGCTACTTTTGCTTCATCTAACCCTACCGATCCACTCTCCTGGCATATTCCTTAATGACGATAGGTAAAGGTACGGCTTATATTCATGAATGTAACGAGCATACAACATCAGCTAAGTAATCATCCACCGCTACTACACACACACACACATACAAACTCCCCATTTTCAGCGCATACTTTTGCCTTAGTCAACTTACTAATGAAATGAAAACTCATATGTTGTGAGTGTATACCTTTAGGACATGCATGAATGGCCAGACCTAGACAGATGGAAAACAGAGAAAAACGTCTTTTGCTCTGTTGTGCTTTGTGTATAGGAGCTTTGTATGCGTGGTTGTGTTATGAATCTTTTGGTGAAACTCACTTGCCAACTTGAAGTCGGCATCGGCATGGCATTCAAGCCCTAACGTGAGTGGTAAGAGGCAGGGATAAAGTTCTAATGGAAAGAAGAGCGGTTTAATATATATGTGCTCCTGTGTTTTACCTCTTTCTTTCAAAGGTATTGTCTTCCACCTTGAATTCATAATAATATTCAACGATAAAAGTTGAGCTTCGTCTCAGCTCAGTGTTATCGCAGTGTTAACTTTTAACTACCTAATTCGCAAAGTCGTAGTGTCACTTCAAATTTTAATTTGTGTCAGTCAACAAACAAAAGTGCTTCTCATTTACGGGTGCATTTTATATGTATCTCATATTCAGTGTGGTTGTTTGCGCACTTGCCTCGGTGAGTTCCGATGAACGAGCTTATAGTTTGGAATGGAATGGCTCAAAGCTAAAATATTGATATAAACAATTTGATGCAGCAATACATTTTTTTTCTGTTTATGTATTTTTCATCCTAAACCAGAATGGATCGCTGTTGTTTGGTTTTGAAACAATCATACAGCCATTTTTTTTTATTGAAATGTGTTGAAGGAATCTTTTATGAAAAATATTATGGCACATTATACAACGGTTCGTTTCCCAAAAGAAGCCGTGTGACAGAACCGCGACCAATTTTTTTAATCAGTCAACCGTGCATTCAAAATAAATTCTGGTTAAACGTGTGCTGCTGTTGTGGTGTAAATGGCAGAAAGAAGTGGAATGTAGAATCATATTATAGGCATGCATGTTTTGGCAAAGAGATGACAATAATACAACCGAATAGATACAATCTTTCTTAACAGACAGGTGATTAGTCAGTTCAGTCAGACACAACAGGTAGATAGGTATAGTCATGCATGCCTGTTTCGTACGCACGAAGTTGTCTGAAGAATCGTCTCATATAAGAAAGTTCAGGCTTAGTGGCAATGATAAAAAATATTTAGTCACATTTTACATACCTCTCTAAGAAAGTGCATGTATGTAAGCCTATTTACAATATTGCATGAAGTCTGTTGGTATCCCACATACCCACACATAGCCGCGCAACTAGTGTTAAAAAAATTACTGACGCATCGCTCAGGAATGCTTAATGGCAACCGCACAAGGCACAAGTTTCAGGATTATATCATCATCGATATAAAAATTGTTGGTATTCTTGGAAGTAATCGTGTTTTTGGCATGTTTTTTTTGCAGAAACGATGAAGAAGGTCCAAAAAAAAGTTTATTTCAATGGATCGTTCTGCATTCAATGAGCCTCTTCACATCGTGTCGTTCAAACGAGAGTTTACCGTGTTGTGAATGCTCCGAGTTTTGACATAGCGGCCTTTGTTTGCTTATAAGTGAAATTAGTTTGGAATATGAATTTTTGTGATAGCAAAGCAGCAACATTTTTTTGAGAGGAGACAGGTGGAAGCAGGACATTATATGTTCTAAAAGTTTGTGTGATGTATGACTAAATAAAGTGCTAAACCGTTTTACTGCAAACAATGAGTACTTGAATACGCCATGGATTTTGAAGCAGTAGGACACACCTTAACTCTCTTTCTCCTGTCCTGGAACCACTAGCAGTCTCAAAACAGCTTGAACCACACAGTGATGACGATGAACAGTTTAGCAAAGGTCCAAGACGAGGAGACCATCTGCACCATTTCTCTAGTTCTTGACTCTCTGACAAGAAGGCTTCTTATGAGACTTGAGAAGGAAAATCAACATTCCAGGAGCTAGCAAGAAGCAATCAAAAAGCTGCAACCTGCTGAGTTGAGGTAAATATCTGGCTTGGAAATGGCCTTCTTTAAGTTGATCTACGATGTATTTTCATAGACCATCACTTTTTTCCTCTTCTCAACTCAGCATCTTGATCACATGAACGACTACTCCTAGTCTTATTATCCGGTCTAAGTTGCTATATATATTCAAGTTGTCATCTTCATGGGATGCTTACTAATTTCGTTGATATGAAATGCAGAGTGATATTTTTCGTTATTTATATGGGATGCGGCAGCTTTACTTTGAATGACCGTATTCAGACTTTTGGCTCATAACTCGAAGCATTTTAGTGTCAACCATGAGTAATAATGTAATATGCATATGAATGGCAATTTATCAATTTTCTATTATTAATACAATGCCCATTTAATTATTACACCATTATACTCCGCATCGTTGTATTTAGTTAGTGACAACAACTGTGGGATAATGAACGGACATAAATTTCAATGACTCTCTTTAATACGCCAACGCAAATCTTTCTTTCACTCGTTGTTTGGATTCATTTGCACTTTTTATGTTTCCGTCTGGGGCTACTGCCAGCTCATGAAAAAATTTCACCTCATTCATACATTGCTGCAGATGTGTAGAACATGTAGCTTTTTAATTCTACTCGTTTGAAGAATTGATATTTAACGATTCAGACAAAGTAAAACAAACAAAACAAGTGTCGTTCGTACCTCCCTCACTTATGACTTACACTGTTTTATCATGTCTGATAAAAGTTTTCTCAGCCATCAAGTCACAATTGATTCGTATAACAACAATGTACCGACTCAAAACATGCCAAGTTTTTTCTTCTCACAATTCGTAAAAGTACAGCAAAAAAAAACAGAAGAGTCATCATCATCATGATTCATGAGAATAAAAAGAATATGAAATATATATCCCTTTTTACCACGCAATTTAAGATGAGTAAGCCATTTATATTACAATGTGTGCAGTATCATGCGATCATCGTCATGAATCAAATAAGAAAGACGAAGAGATTAAATTCATTGGAATGGGTGAATGCTCATGCATTGTAAATAAGTATTAAAATGCATTCAACTCATGTCATGGATGTACACACACACACACACGTGGTATGGAATGCTGAGTGTTTGATGTTTAAAGGGTTAAACAGTACTGAAAACTATATGCCTATTACGTAATAATAAAGCTATTATGATAATAATAATGAATGATATTTGGCGGAGCTCATGAAATCTGGTGTGTATGCCCAAACGCATTTATTTGCATACATGGGTTCCCCCAAGAAAGCTACAAGTTGTGTCAACTATGGACACAATTTCGTTCTAGATTACTATAGTTGAAAGAAGCTGCTCCATTTTGATTACCAGCAAGACAAGCCATATTTCCATTTTTGTAAAATCATCTCAAATTTCCTACGAATTAAAGTTATGGAAATTGCGTTGACTTTAGAAAGAGAGAGAGAGAGAGAGAACCTGTCTGTAATATCTGCATGCGTCGGAGAGAGATGTTGCATACTTGGCACTCTGATATTATGGGCCTATAATATTTTTTGTAGTTGATCTGTCCGTCACGATTACAACCTGGCATGATGGTAGTTACTTTGTTTGTTTGCATTTGTTTCCGTCTTGTATACATGCATCAGAGTAAAAAGGGCAGACATGATGTTGGGTTGATGATGTTGACGGGTTCTTTGAATACCAGTGGCAGGCAGTCAGGCAGTGCGTTTGATAAAAGAGTGAAAAGTCATGTTGCTTTGACCCCATCTCTTACTTAAATTTGATTATGGCGAAAGAGATGAGATTACTGGAAAGGTGTCCTTAAATCAAGCATAATGCTTGAATTACCAATAGACAATGGCAGGCGTGTGAGCACGTCCATTTATTTTAACTTGTGGTAAGGAGCTACATCACAATTACATTTTTCAATGTAGGAAGCTCAATAATGGATTCTTGAGTAGTAATGACCAGACTCCTTCTTATTACTTTTCCATAATGGGCACTTGTAGATGTATTGCTATCGAAAGTTGTGCTGTCAAAAAACAAGATAGGATATAGATAACAAAGGAGAACACAGGGAGAGTAATTACATGGTGCGTAGTGTTGTGGATGTCAATACTTTGATTTTTTTTAGAAGTGTGCGCACATTTTTCTTCGTGAAATGCATTTTCTAGTAGATCTCCACTTACTTCATATCGACACAGACTGCATAGTCGATATTGAGTTTCGTGCAGGTCTTTACTTTCTTTTTTTCAACAGACAGACTTCCTACAAATGTGGATCATCTGAAATAGTTGAATATGGATTTATTACATCATGAATAATGCATGTGATATATTTCAGTGTTTTATGTCGCAGGGGCGTTACTTCATTAGGGATACATTACACATATCCAGTTACGCATTGAAAACGGAAGTTTTTGTTGTACCTTCAATCTTTTTTCATGTGCATGCTGAAAGCATTCGGATGTATATTCTTCACTAAATTTCAAAAATCCATTAGTCAAAAGGAAGAATATACATCCGAATGCACTTTGCAGCACTGTACATGCAAAAAAGATTGAAGGTACAAACAAAAAACTTCCGTTTTCAATGCGCGTAACTGGATATGTGTAATGTATCCCTAATGAAGTAAACGCCCCTGCGACATAAAACACTGAAATATATCACATGCATTATTCATGATGTAATAAATCCATACTTCAACTATTTCAGATGATCCACATTTGTAGGAAGTCTGTCTGTTGAAAATAGAAAGTAAAACCTGCACGAAAACTCAATATCGACTATGCAGTCTGTGTCGATATGAAGTAAGTGGAGATCTACTAGAAAATGCATTTCACGAAGAAAAAATGTGCGCACACTTCTAAAAAAAAATCAAAGCTATTGACATCCACAAACACTACGCACCATGTAATTACTCTCCTGTGTTCTCCTTTGTTATCTATATCCTATCTTGTTTTTGACAGCACAACTTTCGCATAGCAATACATCTTACAAGTGCCCATTATGGAAAAGTAATAAGAAGGAGTCTGAGTCATTACTACTCAAGAATCCATTATTGAGCTTCCTACATTGAAAACATGTAATTGTGATGTAGCCTCCTTACCACAAGTTAAAATAAATGGACGTGCTCACACGCCTTGCCATTGTCTTATTGTAATTCAAGCATTATGCTTATTTAAGGACACCTTTCCAGTAATCTCATCTCTTTCGCCATAATCAATTTAAAGTAAGCAGATGAGCGTCAAAGCAACATGACTTTTCACTCTTTTTATCAAACGCACTGCCTGACTGCCTGCCACTGGTATTCAAAGAACCCCGTCAACATCATCAACCCAACATCATGTCTGCCCTTTTTACTCTGATGCATTATACAAGACGGAAACAAATGCAAACAAACAAAGTAACTACCATCATGCCAGGTTGTAATCGTGACGGACAGATCAACTACAAAAAATATTATTAGGCCCATAATATCAGAGTGCCAAAGTATGCAACATCTCTCTCGACGCATGCAGATATTACAGACAGGTTCTCTCTCTGTCTCTCTTTCTAAAGTCAACGCCAATTTCCATAACTTTAATTCGTAGGAAATTTGAGATGATTTTACAAAAATGGAAATATGGCTTGTCTTGCTGGTAATCAAAATGGGAGCAGCTTCTTTCAACTATAGTAATCTAGAACGAAATTGTGTCCATAGTTGACACAACTTGTAGCTTTCTTGGGGGGAACCCATGTATGCAAATAAATGCGTTTGGGCATACACACCCAGATTTCATGAGCTCCGCCAAATATCATTCATTATTATTATCATAATAGCTTTATTATTACGTAATGGGCATATAGTTTTCAGTACTGTTTAACCCTTTAAACACAAACACTCAGCATTCCATACCACGTGTGTGTGTGTGTGTACATCCATGACATGAGTTGATGATGCATTTTAATACTTATTTACAATGCATGAGCATTCACCCTTTCCAATGAATTTAATCTCTTTCGTCTTTCTTATTTGATCATGACGATGATCGCATGATACTGCACACATTGTAATATAAATGGCTTACTCATCTTAAATTGCGTGTAAAAAGGGATATATATTTCATATTCTTTTTATTTCATGAATCATGATGATGATGACTCTTCTGTTTTTTTGCTGTACTTTTACGAATTGTTGAGCAAAAAAAACTTGGCATGTTTTAGAGTCGGTACATTGTTGCTTATACGAATCAATTGTGACTTGATGGCTGAGAAAACTTTTATCAGACATGATAAAACAGTGCTAAGTCATAAGTGAGGGAGCGCACGAACGACACTTGTTTTGTTTGTTTTACTTTGTCTGAATCGTTAAATATCAATTCTTCAAACGAGTAGAATTAAAAAGCTACATGTTCTACACATCTGCAGCAATGTATGAATGAGGTGAAATTTTTTCATGAGCTTGGCCAGCTAGCCCCAGACGGAAACATAAAAAGTTGCAATGAATCCAAACAACGAGTT
>LJIJ01000563.1:0-97943 GCA_001718145.1 Orchesella cincta
GTATGTGGGGAAGCTGGTGAACGATAATGTATAAAAGAAACAATACAGTATTGTTCCAATTAACATTCACATTTTCACTGACGCACAAGAAGCAAGTTCACTACTGATCAGTAGTACTTGATCGTAATAAGGTCGTGTCGTATAAATATATTGTTGATATATAGTTTGTACAATGGTATATGGTAGGAGTGTAGAGTTTGAATTACAATTTAGACTTGAAAGGAAACAAGGAGGAGAATCTCATTATAAAAGGAAGTAAAGCCCTCTTCTCTCTTGATTTTAGCATAACTGGCCACTCTCATAACTCACCTCACTTGGTTCAATGAGATAGGATTTAAACACTTGATAGAAATAAGGCAAGTGACTTTTTAGTTGAAGCGTAAGAAAGTAAGTAGTCTCCAGTCCTCGTTGTGAAGTCTCAACATTCTCACACTCAAAATCTCACGAGCCTTTTCTTGCCAACCATAAACCAAAATAGGCTTCTTTGGAACAGAGAGAGCAGAGAGAAAGGGACAACAAAGATGAAATAAGAAGTATTCTGAATAGTTGCTTTTACGGTTACAAGTTACAATGAATGCGTATCAAGTTTCGAGGATTTAACTTGGACTCGCTGAGAGAAAGGGAAAGGGAGAAGGAAAATGGATACGTGTTTATGGAGGAATAAAGGGATACCATTATCATTTCCTTGTCGGTTTCACCCACTGTTCCCCTTACGTAACAGATCTGACAAGAGTAGTAAGGAAGCTTGTATTAAATGTAAGCACAACTTGTTATCCTCTAATGGAGAGATACGTATGAAGTGGAGAAGAAAGCAGTTTCAATTTCAGTTGGTCATTCTAGACCAGAGTGATATGTACGTAGGTGGGCATGTGAGCTCGTAATAATTTTGAGTCAAAGCAAAGTACATCAGTATGTATTATCTGTAGGTAAATGCATGCAATGGGTTAAGCATACTCACTTGGAATGGAATTTGGATGGGATCTCTAAAAGCATGAATGTGAACAAGAGCGCTATTTAAATATTTATGAACTGGCGTTCCTTGGATAAACCTAAAAGTAAATGAAGTATTTGGATCTAAATGTTCAATTTAATTATCCCATAATTTTTCCAGCTTTCACCAGATGTACCCCTACCTATTACTACTACTACTACCACTAGCAATACTATAGTCTTACTTGATTTTATTCTTTTAAAATTCCGTCTGCTTATCCTATACCCTCCTATTGCTTTGCATCAGTAATATTACCTCGCAGCTACGCTTAACCTGTCCTTAAGAAGCTCATGTTAATCTGACTTGACTCTCTCTGTGTAAAATATATTTTGTGTGAGATAAGACGGGGAAACGGGAGGCTGGAAGCGAAAAGTTTTCAGCTTTTCCCAACCAACCACTCGCTCTCCTATTTTACTCAACACTAATGGTCGGCAGCTAAGTTCTTAGTCCTAATGTTTTTCTTGTTTTCCCTTAGAATCTATCCTGTTCCAATGTTTACCTAGAGGATTTCAAAATCAATTTTTCTGGGCTGGCTGCTTAAACAGGTTTAAAGCTTAGGAGAGCTGTCAACGCTTTTAAATTAAGGAGGAAAGAAAGCAGCTGGTGCTACCAATACCTAACCAACCACACGCCCAAAAACGCCAACTCTGTATAAGAGCAGGATGACCAATTGATATAAAACAGCCATACCAGACTATTCATTCGATTAAATGGATAGATACAATGTAAGTTGAATATTTTATTCCGCTTTTGCCGATAGCTTTGTTGCAGGCGATTTAAAACAAAATGCTTTCAATCTGCCTGCTGAACTGCTTTAGGCTTTGCTCAAAACCTTTCCACCACCGGGCATACTGGCATATTCACAGGATATATGTATTTAATATTGTTTATAGCCAAAATCCAAACCGCAGCATAATGAGATCAAAATGCTTTCTTTCTATTCCATTTATTCGCAAAAAAGGCATTTTGGCAGCTTACATAAATTTACCTGTTTCAGGTTGGCATATTCATAAAAGGACCAAACGTTCGTTATTAATCTTGTTGATTATCCTGTACTAAAACTAATTTAAAGTAATATCATTCATAATGTACTTTTGAGTAAATGGCTTTCTCGTTAAAGTACACTGTCATTAATATTGTCTTCCAATTGATTTGGGGTCTGCAGACGTTCTAATTGCAACGAATTCTCTCCATATGTTGCTTCCGTTCTCATGAAACTGCGCAAAACTGAGAGTCCAATAGTAAAATTATACTCTTTCCGCTTCATTCAGCTCTTCTACGGGGTCCTGTCGTCTCAAAACTCATATATCACCCAACATCCAACACTATGCATCCATTAGGTGGTTTTGGTGACTGCTTCTCTCATCTTCGGTCTTGTTGATGGGATCAGAGAAGAGGTAAAGAACTTGTCCGTACAAGTTTTTTGTTAGGTACGCGTCCCATGTTTTGAAGGAATGTGATGTTACGCCATCATTGAGACCAACCTGTGGAAGCTATTTCAACTCCATCAAAACTTTCCTTGGCCAGCTGAGATGTTTTTCAAGCGTAAATCATATCCTGGAGTCGTAGCGTGACAATGAGGCTGTTCCAGCGTACAATCTCAAATCACTTGCACATCATATATCAATGGCTGGATTTGATTCATGACACTTTCATCATATCGCATGACGAGCTGTAAGCGCTGATTTGATGTGACCTGGGAATGCTTCTAATCTTAACTTTATTAATTCTTGAGGCGGCATATTCATTCATCACATGGTAATTGAGACGCGCGCAACTCATCAATATGTATTTTTACTGATAATTAAAATTTTCATTGGAACTTACGAAGCGGGTTTTGGGCCAAAGCCCCGCGCCGCCACAGGCTCATGATATTTCATAATACTCTTTGCTGAGTCTCGTGACAACTATCGATTTCCAACCTTAAAGAAATCTAGATAACATAGGTTGATAAGTCAAAAGTCATAATCCTGCATCTGTCTGCCAAGACTTACCAATAACATTTTCATCACAGTAAAAATATTCAATCAGTAAGAAGAGGTGCTCTTATTACTTTTTCTGCATATTTGAACATGTTTACAATTTTCGTACCAATCTTAAACAGTAACATGTCGTATTATTTACAAAATATACGAAGCAAAGTCAGTGGCTACAAAGAGTTGGAAAGATTTCTTCTAAGGTAAATATATCGATTCACTTGACTGTTTCACCACGCAGTTTTACTTTAGCACCGTGTCTAGAGCAAGGACTCACTCACTGCTAGAGTGTTTGCGTTTGGCAAGCATTAACGTGTTCTATTGATGTTGGTTTTTGTTGGGTTGTAAGAAACGACCACATTTCATGTCCTCCCAAGACAATCTCTCATCTTGATTGTTTTCCCATAGCTTTTTTTCTTCTTTGGCTCTCACATCATCACTCAAATTGTATAATGAAAAACAATCTTCATATGGAAATCTGCCACATCACGAAGGAAGCTCCCATAAATGTATACACATATATAACAAAACATACCTAAATGCTGTGCAATGCAAAGGTATTTTTTCAATTCATTGCATTTCACACGTTTAAAGTAGACAGCAACTACACAGTGGTTTGAAAACGTCAGTTGTTATAGTTAAGTTCGTGATGTTTTCCTGGTTAATGGGTTCGAAATACGTCACGGTTATTGTCTCGAGAAGCTTTGAGAAATAAGCTTATGGTTGCAAGAAGATGAAGAATAAAAAAATCTTGATTTTATGCATTGTCTCAAAGTTCTCGAGACAGATAACCGTGACGTTTTCGAGACCATACCAGAAAACATCACGAACTCTACTATAACAACTGACGTTTTCAAACCACTGTGTAGTTGTGTCTACTTTAAACGTGGTAAAATGCATGAATTGAAAAAATACCTTTGGGCATTGCACGATTTAAGGTATGTTTTGTTATATATGTGTATACATTTTATGAGCTTCCTTTCGCTGATGTGGAGATTTCCCTATGAGATTGTTTTCATACAATTTGATGTGATGATGTGGAGCAAAGAAGAAAAAAAGTAGGGAAAAAATCAAGATGAGAGATTGTCTTTGGGGAGGACATGAAATGTGGTCGTATTCTTACAACCCAACAAAAACCACATCAATAGAACAGTAATGCTGCAAACGCAAACACTCTAGAGTGAGTGAGTCCTTTGCTCTAGACAGGTGTAAAGTAAAACTGGTGGTGAACAGTCAAGTGAATCGATATTATTACCTTAGAGAAATCTTCCAACTCTTTGTAGCCATACTGACTTTGCTCGAATTTTTGTAAATAATACGACATGCTTACTTTTAAGATTGGTACGAAAATTTGTAAACATGTTCAAATATGCAGAAAAAGTAATAAGAGCCCTCTTCTTACTGATTGAATATTTTACTGTTGATGAAAATGTTATTGGTAAGTCGTTGGAGACAGATGAGGATATGACTTTGACTTATCAACCTATGTAATCTAGATTTTTTAAGGTTGGAAATCGATAGTTTTGTCAGAGACTCAGCAAAGAGTATTATGAAATTCATGAGCTGTGTTTGGCCAAAACCCGCTTCGTTAAGTTCCATGAAAATTTAATTATCAGTAAAAATACATATTGATGAGTTGCGGCGCGTCTCAATTACCATTGTGATGAATGAATTGCCGTCCAAAGAATTAATAAAAGATTAAGATTAGAAGCATTTCCCGTCCACATCAATCAGCGTTACAAGCTCGTGATGCGATATGATGAAAGTGTATGAATCCAATCCAGCATGATATTATGATGTGCAAGTGATGAGATTGTACGCTAGGAACAGCTCATGTCACGCTACGGACTCCAGGATATGATTTACGCTTGAAAAACATCTCCAGCTGGCAAGGAAAGTTTTGATGGAGTTGAACTAGCTTCCACAGGTGGTCTCATGATGGCGTAACCATCCATTCTTCAAAACATGGGACGCTACCTAACCAAAACTTGTACGGTACAAGTTCTCCTCTTCTCTGATCCCATCAACAAGACGAGATGAGAGAAGCAGTCACCAAACCACTATATGTGATGCTATAGTGTTGGATTGTTGGTGTGATATATGAGTTTTGAGACGAGGACCCCGTAGAGAGAGTGAATGAAGGAAAGAGTATAAATTTTACATTGACTCTCAGTTTTGGAGTTTCAAGAGAACGGGAGCAACATATGGAGAGAAATTCGGTTGCATAGAACGCTCTGCAGACCCCAAATCCAATGGAAAGACATATTATGACAGTGTATTTTAAGAGAAAGCCATTTTACTCAAAAGTACATTATGAATGTATACTTTAAATTAGTTTTAGTACAGGATAATCAACAAGATTAATAACGAACGTTGGTCCCTTTTATGAATATGCCAACCTGAAACAGGTAAATTTATGTAAGCTGCCAAAATGCCTTTTTGCGAATAAATGGAATAGAAAAGAAAGCATTTTGATCTCATTATGCTGCGGTTTGGATTTTGGCTATAAACAAATATAAATACATATATCCTGTGAATATGCCAGTATGCCCGGTGGTGGAAAGGTTTTGAGCAAGCCTAAAGCAGTTCAGCAGGCAGATGAAAGCATTTTGTTTTAAATCGCCTGCAACAAAGCTATCCGGCAAAAGCGGAATAAAATATTCAACTTACATTGTATCTATCCATTTAATCGAATGGAATAGTCTGGTATGGCTGTTTTATATCAATTGGTCATCCTGCTCTTATACAGAGTTGGCGTTTTTGGGCGTGTGTTGGTTAAGGTATTGGTAGCACAGCTGCTTTTCTTTCCTCCTTAATTTAAAAGCGTTGACAGCTCTCCTAAGCTTTTTAAACGCTGTTTAAGCAGCCCAGCCCAGAAAATTGATTTGAATCCCTAGTAAACATTGGAAGCAGGATAGATTCCTAAGGGAAAACAAGAAAAACATTAGGACTAAGAACTTAGCTGCCGACCATTAGTGTTGAGTAATAGGAGAGCGAGTGGTTGGCTGGGAAAAGCTGAAACTTTCGCTCCAGCCTCCCGTTTCCCCGTCTTATCTCACACAAAATATATTTTTACACAGAGAGAGTCAAGTCAGATTAACTGAGCTTCTTAAGGACAGGTTAAGCGCTGCGAGGTAATTTACTGATGCAAAGCAATAGGAGGGTATAGGATAAGCAGACGGAATTTTAAAAGAATAAAATCAAGTAAGACTATGGTATTGCTAGGTAGTAGTAGTAATAGGGTAGGGGTTACATCTGGTGAAAGCTGGAAAAATTATGGGATAATTAATTGACATTTAGAACCAAATATTCATTTACTTTTAGGTATCCAAGGAAAGCCAGTTCATAAATATTTTAAATAGCGCTCTTTGTTCACATTCATGCTTTTAGAGATCCCATCAATTCCATTCCAAGTGAGTATGGCCCATTGCATTTTACCTACAGATAATACATACTGATGTACTTTGCTTTGACTCAAAATTATTACGAGCTCACATGCCACCTACGTACATATCACTCTGGTCTAGAATGACCAACTGAAATTGGAAACTGCTTTCTTCTCCACTTCATACGTATCTCTCCCATTAGAGGCTAACAAGTTGTGCTTACATTTAAATACAGCTTCCTTTACTACTCTTGTCAGATCTGTTACGTAAGGGAACAGTGGGGTGAAACCGACAAGAAATGATAATGGTATCCTTTATTCCTCCATAAACACGTATCCATTTTCCTTCTCCTTTCCCTTTCTCTCAGCGAGCAAGTTAAATCCTCGAAACTTGATACGGCATTCATTGTAACTTGTAACCGTAAAAGCAACTATTCAGAATACTTCTTATTTCTCTTGTTGTGCTTTCTCTCTCTCTCTCTCTGTTTCCAAAGGAAGCTATTTTGGCTTATGGTTGGCAAGAAAAAGGTCCAGTGAGATTTTGAGTGAGAATGTTGAGACTTCACAACGAGACTGGAGACTACTTACTTTCTTACGCTTCAACTAAAAAGTCACTTGCCTTTATTTCTATCAAGTGTAAATCCTTCTCTTGAACCAAGTGAGTGAGTATGAGAGTGGCCAAGTTATGTAAAATCAAGAGGAGAAAGAGGGCTTTACTTCCTTTTATAATGATGATTCTCCTCCTTGTTTCCTTTCAAGTCTAAATTGTAATTCAACTCTACACTCCTACCTATACATGTACAACTACTATATCAACATAATATATTATACGACACGACCTTATTACGATTCAGTACTACTGAATCAGTAGTGAACTTGCTTCTTGTGGTCAGTGAACAATGTGAAATGTTAAATGGACAATACTGATTGTTTGCTTTTTACATTATCGTTCACAGTTCCCACATACCATATCAAAGGATTAGATGATGTCGACAGGTAGTAGGTACACTCCCACCACACCCCATCATAATGCTAAAGGGAAGAACTAAATAAAGCTGACAAAACAACTTTTGTAAAACTGGATCAAATCTTGCAGCCAACAACCAACCTATATACTTTATATTAAGATTATTGTAACCTTCAGCACAGGTTTTGATTTCGTATACCATTGACTTTCCTTTCCACTTCCACCTTTCAACCTGCTCATGCATAATATAAAGGCTTTGCTGAACACGTTATGTTATATTCCCCCAGGAATTTACACAGGATTTTTATTCTATCTTTGAGAACAAACAAAAATCCTGACTACGTAATAATAAACGTGTATGCCTTGGCACACCAAAAAGCACTTGACTTGCTTCATTTTTTCGTACATTCACAAATGTGTACTTATTTAGAGATTCTGTTTCATATTGTATAAAAGCTAGTAGCTTCATGAGAGAGAGAGAGGGAATGCTAAACAAAACAAAAAGGGAAAACGGGCCTAGTGTACATGTTTACATTTGGAGAAACACCAAACACCCATTATGATTTCCTGTGCACGATCTCATCATTTTATGTTGCCACTACGTCTATTTTACTTTCTGCATTGATCTTCTCCTCAAGACCCTGCTTTATCTGACTTTCTCTTTGTACTCGGAGAGTGTAGGAGTAGTGAGTGAGTAGAGCTGTCTGTGGTGCATATTAGAATTCTTACAACTTAATGTGGATGGCTGGCTGGAGTTGTCGTTTGACGGAAGAAAAGGAGATGGACGTAAAAAATGAGTTGTCGAGACTGGAGACAAAGGGATTCTTTGCACGACAAGCAAGGGAAATGGATGTAATGAATCTCTGATGCTTATACGTACACATTTCAACTTACGATTAGTCTATCTGTCTCTCTTTCACTTTGCTTTCCTTTTTTCATACTTTTTGAGTATTTTCCAACCTATTTTGAATAGCGAGAGAGAACAAGCAGCAGCAGCAACTGCCGCATTACACTACACATTATGAAATAGTAAGTAGGGACCCAGTCGTTTCATAATAGAAATTCTACGTTTCCACTACTTGCAACTCTATTTTGCTTAGCTTGGCAATTCACAATGAATGCGGCTCATCACACAATCACCATCATCATGTTTGCTTTCTCTTGGTTTTTATTTCTTTTTTTCTCTCTCCTTTTCAAAGCTTCTGCTCACCCTGAAAATTTCCTCTCCAACAAAAGAAGCAAGTTACAGTAATATTCCTGCTTGAATTGTGGCAACCAACCATTTCATTTATTAGCCATTTGTACATTGGCTTATTATAAATGAGCAAAATGCAATCATGAACGGGTGAAATTGTAGTTCTACCCTGTTCCTCTCTCTCACTCTTGGTGCTGCTACCTTTCATATCAAAAAGTTCTAGCTTGGCACTGGGATGGTGCATGTAACAATGAAATACATTTTCTCTTCTTTTTTGTGTGTGTGTTGGTAGCTATTTTCACTCCAATTTCCTAACAATAGGAAGAGTGGAGAGGAGAAATGAGCCAACGGAACGATTTTTCCGAGCAAGAATTTCTGTGGATTCCAATTTCATTTTTAAATGTGACACATATACAATTCACCTCACAGATGAGTTCCAGCTCAACTTGAACGAGGAAAAGAAAAAGCGACAGATAGAAAGTTGGTGCGTAGGCAGAGATAAATGAATAGAAGGTCTTGCGAGTACATCCATTCATTCCTGCAAACAAACAATCCCAGAGAAAAGTTTGTCTGCCGTGTGGAAGCCCCTATGTTATTATGGCTATATGAAGGCATCTCCTTTTTTGTGCGAGCGGAGGAAAAAACAACAGATCGGTTGCCAACAAAATTCAGGGAGAGTAAAGTACTTTCCAGGTTTTCAACCATATATGGGGTTCTTCCTCATATATGTATTACTATACTAGACTGGCAAAAGTACGTTCAAAACGTACATTCATCTCCATCCTTATATATATCCTCATCTCCATCCTATTGGTAAGTGAATGCCACATCAGTACCACAGAAGGGAAAACGAGTTAGAGAAAAGACAACGTTTAAGATGGTCCTAACTAAGCACAATGTACATATATATATTTATCCATATTCTCTATTACTATGTGCATCTATCATAGGAACTGTATGGTAATCCTGCAGATCCAACTCGAGTTTTATAATAGGACGTGATGACGTGTTTGGAAAGTAGGGGGAACGCGAAATTCTACCAGAAGACGAGAAATAGATATATATACCCTGATGTATTTATGTATAGTAAACATAGTCCGCCTGCTGCCAGTCTTCCGACTTACTTGGGAACAGCTAACATTCATTGTATAATACACCAGATGCTGGATCACAGTCGCACTTAAATGCTCCTGGCAGTTAGACGTAACCCGAAACTCGCAACTTGAACCTTTTAGCACGAAAAAAAGTTGAATCTGCATCTGACTTGCTTTTCATTTCATGTAACGTTTTCCATCCTGGATGGGATGGAATACTGATATGATGTGACTACTAACAACTAGAAAATAACTCAGTTTTCTTTTTGCAATTTTCCATCCATATCATAATATCCTACAACGAAAATATAATATGATTGGATGAGTATACAATGTCAACAAAATTTTTGCGATTTTGTAAAGTTAACGGAAGCATGGATGAACAATAATACCCCGTCATTGATAAAATGCAAATCTTGTTAATGCTTTCAATATATACTTTAGTGTGAGGGATGTAAAGTGAAAACTAATCCTGCAGATATTGTTCCCATTCAATAATAATAATTCTCAACTATTTTTATTCCAAGAGTTTTTATGATTAGCGAAATTCAATATCAATGCTATATATTAGGAACAAATGTGAAGTACATAGCCTTTGAATTGGTAATTCGTCCTCCGTCCCCGGAGTTTGGAAGTAACTTTACCTTACAATGCTTACTCCTCTGTTCCTTGAACGGAACGTGATGGGATTTAATTTCGTTTTATCATTGTCACATCCATAAATGCTGAACCGTTGAAGTTAAACTTCACTGACTTGTAGGAGCAGAGCAGAAGAAGCTGTGTGATAGTATATATATGGTTGGTATATATAGAGAGAGATTTTATACGATAGTTATTTCGGCTTTCAACCTTTGTCACAAAAAGAGTCAAACTACTTACTTACTTACTTCAGTTTCAGCTTGGTTTTGGCATTTGGCAAAATTCGCCTTTGGTTTGTGAAGTGTATGAGTGGTAGGGTTGGTTGGTGGCAGTGAAAGCATTGTCATATCATTAAGGAGCAGTGAGTGCAATACAGTAATAACAAGAGTGGAAAGGCAAGTCAGTAGTTGTATTATTATATGAAGCCAGATAGAGAGAGAGAGAGGTGAAGGCAATTGGAATGAAGTGAAGGAAGGAAGGAAGAGCAGTAATAAGAGGACATTAAGTATGTTGGTAACGTACGAATGGACTTTGTTCGTTACCCGGAGCCTGGAGTTCATACATGCATACAGATACATCATCGTCATCATCATGATCATATTGTGTAGTGTGCACATTACACGCCAAGCTGTAAGCAGTTAACCACTGGAACTCCTCAAATAATATCTATATCTGTAAGAGGAGAGAGGATAGACATGCATGTATAAATTGGAAGATGCTCAAAAAGATTCTAATTCACATCAGATCTCTCTCTCTTTCCTTCTCTCTCCGAAAAAGCAGGCAGGCAACCGAAGAACCAGACTAGACTCATGATGATTGTGATGGAGAAAAAGAAGGAGCGGCTGCAAGAGCAGCAGAATCAAACAAGAGCCAAAAACTCAAGTAAAGTGACGGAAAAGACTTGCTTGCTCCGTCTGCTCGTACCACCACGTACGTTGTATGTATGTATATACATACATATTTTCAACTCCACACATTTCTCTACTCTCTTTATATTATGGTTATATATTTGCCTTGCTGGATAGATTAGCTCTCCTCTTCACTCGGGTCTCTACTCACTTTAGTTCAGCTAGTTCGAGTTGCCTACACCGCTTTTGGCAATATGCATTTCCACACTACTAGTTATATCAGCCCAGGCCATGTATTTATGTACTTTTTACTCCTTCCACAGATCCAAAGCTTGAGTAAATGCATGGTTCATGCTACCCCTATACTTTTCCTTTGCTCTGACTCTGACTTGCATTTCACTCTGCGACTCGGCTCTTCCCTACCTAAAAAACCTGGCTCTCATTCTGTATGTACTCTTCTTATTCATTCTCTGTGTACCAAAAACGGACTCTTTACTTTGCTTTATATATGGGATCCGATATTTTACTCTCCCGTTGTTGTTTTATCGATCTTGCTTGACTCGCTTTACTTGTTCGCTTGCTTTGCTTTCATACTAGTTCTCTCTCCTCTCTCTCTCTCTATTTCTCGCTTACTTTTTCTCTCCTTTCTTTTTTGCCTATGGCTAAGCTTTCACACTATCCCAATTCACACAAACACACACACACTAGCATTAACTCAGCTCTCCACCACCACCACTCTCTCTCTCTCCCTTATGCACACACCGAGAATGGGAACATGAATGCATAGGTAGATGGTTACACTTACTTGTAAAAACTTTGTGAGAAAGGTCTACTTATGGAATAGCAAACTAAAAGGTAAAATAAAAGCAAAAACGACTGCAGTCAGAAAAGTCAGAAAGCAGTATATTAAAAGATATACAAAAATATATTTATTCCAACTTACTTCTACTTTGTTAGAGTCAGAGAAGGAAGCAAGGCAAAAAAAACGGATAAAAATACATACGTCTGAATCTGACTTGGCTTAATAAATCTCTTAACCTTACCATTTACATCGTTCCTCCTCTATTTTTTTCTTCTTTCTCTCTTCATGTGTTACTTTTTTCTCCGTCTCCTCGTATTTTCCTTGTTTCCACTTCTCCTTCTTGTTGACTCATTTTTCCTTGTAGTTTTCTCTCCTTTCTCACTCCTTCTGGTTGGGTTAATATTGTGTCTTATCATCAAGATTGTTATTATTGCCCTGCAACAACAAAAACAACAACAAGAATGCACTGACTGTGAGAAAAGGTGGGTGAGTGAGTGCGAGCAAAATAGGATAAAGTGGTGGTAGGGCGATTGGGTGGATGATGGCCAAATTTTATATAATGTATTACAAAGAACAACAGAAAAAAGTTATTTCCTGATTGATAGCCCACTTGTAATTTTAGATTCATACCTACGCATTGTTCCAGAAACCAAAAGAGCTTGGAAGTTGAATTTCATAGAAATAAGTAAAAGTACATGCCTATGCTTTTTCGTATGCATGCCAGCCAACCAGCTTTTTTCTTGGCGTATAAATATATTTAGTCGAGTCTCTATAATATACGAATTGCTTATACTACTACTACATGTGTTTGTATATATGTTTATATTTCTATTATGAATGGGCTGGGTCGGTTAAAAAATATACATATAAGTAGATACGCCGACGTTTTTGTAATGTACATACACTTTGTTCACACACTGGAGCCTTTGGACTGGAATTGGGGATTGTGGATGGAATGAAATGGATGCAAACATGCATGCTTGAATACAAATAATATGCTCATATATTTTTTGCTCTTTTTTTCTCCTTTTTAATATATTTTGTGCTTGCATACGCCCATAAAATCCTGGCCAAAAGTTGTATATTGCATAAAGATAAACCTTATGCAAACAGCAGAGAAAATGAAATGAATAACTGGATGCAAGCGTGCTAGAGTTGAAGGTGCAACTATTATCTAGTAATATGTACTTCATCAAAAAAAACTGACTACTCTTACTCTTTGTGATTGACAAGAAAATTGAAATAGCATTTGTAAATAATGAAAATTATTTGTGTTATATTCTAAAGAGCAAAGGGGAAAACAAACAACATGTAGATTAAGTTACTTACATTCCTTGATTGAGCTTTTCCAAACGTGTTGAATTGTAGACTGGAAGAGAAAATGAGTAGGAGAACGAATATGATATGGCGAAACCATTGGTCATGGGAAATTTACTACTGGGAACTAGATTGGTAACTTGACTGGGCTAATTTATTGAAAGAATCGACCGGCATCTTCCCAAGGGAATTTTAGTGCCAGCAGCTTCAGCAACACCAGAAGACCAGAAAGGTTCTACTGGTGCGATGGTGAGTGATGCAAGCAAAAGTAGAGAGTAAAAGACGACCAAGTGGAAGCAACAGCAGTAACACCAACACTATCAATAGTAGCTTCTGTACCGATCAAACCAACTGACTTTCTCCTTCCCTCATGCAGATATTTTTTAGCCTATACCAACCCACCTACAATTTACTTCCTCTTCCCTACATTTTCGATTCACAAAGGAGCACAAATACTGAAATGCAAGCTTCTGAAGTATCCATGTGCTGTTTTACTCACAAAATGTGTTAAAATTTATTGCTTTTAACTTGAAAAAAGGTTTGAAGCAGAATCCGATTGCACGTTAATAATTCAGTTGATTCTAAAAGTATTCATGTAATATATCTATGTTCTCTCTATGTATGCGTAAAAACATTACCGCTTTAAAAAACGGGATCCATTCACAATTCAGTGTTACACACATGAATATTTGAGAAAAGCGTTAAAACAGTGAAAAACAGAAGTTTATATTGGTTATGTAAGAATTATATAGTCACTCACTTTTCTAAACAAAATAATTGGATTCCTCAGATTACAGTATTATTATAAATTGGGATGGGTTTTGAGGGCTACAATAAGATCACCTTGTAAGTAGTTCCACTAAAGATAGTGCTGATATTGCTGCTTTCCTTCAACAACTGCAAGCTCAGGCCGAGTTTTACTGCTGCTACTGTTCGCTTCTCTCTCACTCTCTCGCTGGCTGAAGTTCCCCTTCCTGCTGGCTGGAGAGAAAGGGTACGGGAAAAGAAAATAGTGATACGTGAAGAATAATAATAAAAAAGAAGTTTACTTTTTAACTTTGTGGCGGAGTGAGAGTGAGTGAAGAACCGGAGGAAAGAAGGAGAAGAGAATCGTTCGAATCTTTGAAGCGGAGTGAGCTGGAATCATGATATACTTCGATAGATATATTAAGGGAAACCAGCCGTGCGTTACTTCAGTTTCGGAGCAGTAACAAAAGCTTTGAGCCTGCTTTGAGAAGCAGTGTGGCAGGAGCTCCAATCTAACTCCAACCTAGAGGCATGCATGCATTTGGTTGTAGCCTTTAATACATACTTGTGGAAGAAAAGTAGTAAAATGCATAAGACGGAAAGGAACGGTTGTCGTACTGTAGAAAGGAACGTATATAGGAAGCATGATGATGACGGTGGTGGATAGAAATAATAGCACAAGAATCGTCCACGTCGTCGACCATCCAACCACACATACAAATATTCAGAATACAACACATAACATGCAACCATCCACACAAGATTCTCATTAAAAAAGCTGCATGTAATTCTGCATCTAGCACCAGCACCGAAAGGATCTCATCTGCGAGCCATATATTCCCTGTATACGTTTGCATTTATTTGGGATGGATGGAGAAGCGGAATACAATAGTGCTTTTCCAAGGGGTGCGCATGATGTGATGGAAAAAGGCAAAGTGGTTTGGTTTCGCTATATGGACTCTCTGTTCTTAGTGATATATACATTCCGTGTTTGGTTTTATGTGCTTTTACATGTAATGTCCCTATACATTTACGGCAGGATACGGGAATCTCGCCGAATCCCTTATTCGACGAAAGACGTCAGTCGCGTACGTATGCTGACGTAAGACGTATGTATTCATCTCTCTCCTCTCTCTCGCTCGCCTCGACGTCGTCCTCGTGCACACAAAACGCATATATTCTCACGGTTTATGTGCCCAACATACCCAAACCTTCCACTGAAATGGATTGTGCTATACGTCTGTCTCCCCTTCTTTGGCTCTGCTGATATACTGCAGCAACAGCAGCAGTTGAAACAAGAGGAGTAGGTTTCAGACTGTTTTCTCCCTCTGATTTTACTTGATTGAGAGAGAGAGAGAGCAACAAAAAAGATGAGAATTTTATGTAACTAACTACATTGCTGCTGCTCAAACTATTGGGTATTTCGGAGAAATCTTCATTTTTCTGATATTGGCAATATGAGAACTTCCTGTCCTTGTTATATCATTTTAATGCTACTATACTTCCATCCTCAACAACTTTTTGTGGATGTATGTGGATTGGAGGCGTAGGCTTGTAGTGATCTGAGGAATTTATGTAAGACTTGAGTAAAAGCATGCATCAATTGCATGCATCTTTGGTGTTACATAGCAGAGCATGTACATACATAATATACAGCCATAAATATATTCAGCTGAAACCTTAACCAATTTTCTTGATAAGAATGTGCTCAATGACGCTATGCCCGTCTTATTGCTGTGATGCTGTAAGAGAAGAAAAGACTCAGTTTCTTCCTTTCAAGGCAAGGATTTTCCCCGGGAACAAAAAACACAGAGAGAGAAGCTGCATGAGATCTGTGGAGCCTCACTCTCTTCTGCCCGTCTGGCTTTCTCGGACTTTGTCTCTCCTTTCGTTTCTCTTTCGGAGACATGGGAAAAGCTTTTCCGAATACCGAGAAAGGGAACTTTGGCTTTTCCATCATCTTCGTCTCGTCTCCGTTTTCCTCCTTCTTCTGAACCACAATGAGTGTATCTTACATACTGTGTGCCATTGCATTTTGGTAGTTTCGGGTGTTTTCCAGCACCATGCTATTTCTTTGTACCTATATAACCTGCAACCACACATACACCAGACCATAGAGTCGAGACTCCTGGTATATACAGGGTTAGAGAAAATATACAACGAGGAAACTCAACTTGATTTCCAAAGCACCCTGAACATTTCCTTGAATTCCGCTGTTTACAGTGGCTACATGTAAGTACAAAAGTGTGAGTAAGTAAGTAAGAACGCGTTTAAATCAGAAGTATGAGTTCTCTCCTCTTGATGTCATGTCGTGAACGTCAGGCTTGGAAACATATTGTGAATTGTCACGATATGATGATATTAGCTTCGCAGTAGTTGTGTCCTTTTTTTCTCCAAGAAAAGGATTTTTCTCTGTGATTGCTTTCAATTCTTTTTTCCACCTCTGAAAGAAAAAAATATTGCGATACGAAATGCTTCAAGACATGAACATATATTATGTAGGTCCATGCTATGGTGCTTTTTACTATAAAATCCTTTTGTATAACCCATTGTGCTTTGTTATGGTCAAAATATACAGAATGTGGTCAACATTTTCTGTTTGTTTCTCATGAGCAAGTTGTATAGTTACGATATGGAATTTTTAACTGCTTTGAAATAATAGTGAGCGCAGTTTATCGGAAAATAAGTAGCATTTTTTGACCATCTCGTCGTCTGGCTTTGGTGGAAAGCCGGAGTCTTTCCGGTCTTTGGAGTCAGAGTCCTTTTTTATGATTTTCTCTTTTACCAATTCCAAATATTTCGGGTTTCCGTTGGGTTTGAATGCTTGCCATGCCATACTAGAGTGAAGGCATGTGTAACTTTCAAGGTTTTGCACGCTGAACTCAATTTCTCGCTTTATGAGCGCTGATCATCAATACAATAGAAAATGTAAGTACTCCCACATAATATACCAGTTTATATAGGCATTATTACCCATTGCAGACTCTCGCAGCAGTCAACTCAGAAGGAAACAGGAAGCGTACACCATATGAAACTGTTTACTAAAAAATTCTTATCAATATATCTGATTGATTATTCCTAAACAATACACACAGTTCACTAACTTTTTTTTATTCGGTTTGATATGTGCATGAGCTATATTGAAGCATTTTCATCATAAATTCAATCCTTTCTTCAGAAAGTAACTTGAAACTTGCAATTTTAGCTTTAACTCATCTTCAATATATCGTATATCGTATCTCAAAATTATCTCACATAATAATAAAAGCATGTGCCATCGATAGAATTAAACGAATAACATATCTATAATTACAGCCTAACATAAGTTCTCAAACCATTCCCCATGATAAATGTAAGAATCTCTTTCTTTTGACTTTAATTTTCAGGATGCAAGATATATATGTGATATGCTTGCATGTTAGAAACGCACTAAAATCGGTACTTAAGCAAAAGAACAGTCAATTCAACACCTGCAGCCCCAATTCAAGAACCAGTTGCAGCTCCGGCTCAACTTATATCTTGAGAGCTGAAACTGTGTAATACATTCCACATTTTTATGTACTCATTCCTCTCCTCATTCCTTTTTCTAACATTCCATAATAAAATACGTTCTTCTACGAGCACGATTCAATTCCATAAAACCAACTCTCAACTTCTCATCGTCAGTTTTTCATTTCCGGTAATATGCAGATCATACCAAAAGTGTAGTATGCTGAATTGTAAATTCGTTTTCTCTCGTCTCCCACATGAAAAAGCGGTGGTGGGGCTGAGCAATATAATACAATTGTGAATGGATATTGATATTATTATAATATTGTACTGCAGCTCCTTGAGAACATAATAGGAAGCATGGAGTGCGTACATGAAAGCTACTTTAATGGAACTTTTCTTTTCTTCATTGCTTTCGTCCTTCCTCGCTTTTTCATGCCAATGTTTGCTTGGTTGCATGCTCTCTCTGCTGCGACTTTGGCTTCACGAATATCCAGAGTAATATTATTCCCATCATGGCACAAGGATAGCATGCATACATATGGTCAATATCGATAAAACTTCTTTTTCTTTGCTCATTACAAAAACGCGTTTTTGTATGAAACTAGTCATTCCCTGCATTCATTTCCAGAACTACTCTGGATTCCAGAACTTTATAAAATGGAGTCAAAAGCATAATCATAACTGGTGATAGCATGCAGGATAGTTCCAAGCCTTGCTTCATTCATATATACTCTATTCCATACTAATATTATTGTATGTCATTCCCTCATGAAGAAACTTACTGTGAAGGGAAAAGTTTTTAAGTTCGATGCTCACAGTCAAATATAGTTGACTCTCAAGTTGACTTTTTCTTTCCCGTCAGATGGTGGCTTTCAAAATTCAAATTTTCTATGGGAAAACTTTCTCCTCGCGAAAATATATGTGAAAAGTTGTCGCCTCTCTTTCTTATAATGAAAGAAGGAACGAGCGGAGCGGTATTACGCTTTGGGTGTTGTAAGTAAGAGGATAAAACGAGCACTTGTTTCGTCGTTATATGTACATAATACAGACGGAAAAAGTAGTTGAAGGAGATTCATCTATGACAAAGTGCAACTTCCAGCTCACAATTCGTATTGTGAAAGGTGCTATCCCTATTAGGAAGTAATATGTACATGCTTTTTCCGTCACGGAATGATTAGGTACACACACAAAATTCTTTTCTGACTGGAGCACTCTCTGCAGTCGCTAAACATCAACTACACTGCATCTCTCGTTTTGTGTGGCCCAAGAAATCGAGCATCAGCATCATCAGTAGTACACTAAATAAAAGTCGGAACAACGGGCTGGGTGATGCGATATCCTTTACATCATCATAACATACCCAGCAGTAGTACTCATGTAATATAACCAACAATGTCAACCGTTAATGAGGGGTGCTGTAGTGGCTTTAACTTTTAGAAAATTACGGTAATTAAATGTGTATTATAGACATTCATTTCATCAACGTTAATTACTTCTCGTCTCAAAAGGCTGGAGCGGCGTTCTTAGCCTCTTTGTATAGACTTTGAGCTTCCTCTACTCCCTTTTATATCACGACTTTTAAAACTTTCAAAAAGAGTATGCCAAAGGAGCTGCAGCTATGTTTCTAAATAAACATAATAAAGATGTGGATTGTTGACAGTTGACGCTATACGTAATCGAGATCATAAAGTGGAGAAAAATATTGAACTGAATAAATGTGAAAATCACATACTTTTTCTTAAGACAGACGGACACACTTACACAATGATGTTTGTAATTCTACAGCCATTAATGCTGCAAAAGTCTCAGAAATGCGAAACCTCCTCTTGATTTAACACACCCATGGCTCGTAGTCAGTATATTTCCTTTATATTAAATTTGGAGACTATTATAACACTACACTCTACAATCATGGACTTGGGGCTCCTAGCAGGAAGTTGAAGAAAACTGAATAGAAAGCATCTGTCTCCTGATTTCCATGTACATTTCCTTTTTAACTTAAGTAAAAGTAAATCAAGGATTGAACAAGCGTATTCCTCGCATGCTTTTTAAAAGCTAAAGACAAGTATTACTTTGTGGTTCACTTCAGCATCAACATTATTCCACAAAGAATATCTCGACTCTCCGCACACGTTTATGAGTATCAGAATGAGGAACACACTAAACCCGGGCTGAGAAAAGAAGGGCGACAAGTGAAAGAACACAAAAATAGGAATGAAAGGAAGGAGAAGCAATAATCGGTATTCAATAAATCTTTCAAAAGTAATAGCGATCTCCGTTGCCGCACCCATTCCCATTTACTACTTCTGTTTCTCCAATTCTTTCAACGTTTTGCTTTCAATGTAGAAAGACCTCAGATGACAGCCGGTCCTTGAAGGAATCAAGAGGAAATGTCGCAGAAAAAGTATATTGCTTCTTTTATCGGTATTCTATTATCTTTCTGTTTGTATTACTCTTTTTCTCCCTCTTGTTCATTTGATTTTTGGGGTCGTCTGCTTTACTTTGCAGCATTTTATAGTTAATACCTACATTCTAACTGCCAAACGATTCTTTCATCTGATGCACTAATTAATTCTGGGTCTATATATGAAGCAGAAAAATGCTAATCTTAATCTCAACATCAAGTAATCTTCGATGCATGACTACAGAGTAAAAAACAAGCATAAAATTGTGTGTGAGCATGTATGGAAATCATATCAATCAGTTTTCTTCTGCTACGACAAATGCGGGTACGGTTTTACAGTTTATGTTAGTAGAAAGTAGAAAGGCATTGCTAACAGTGTTTTTTAACAAAAATTTACTGCAGCTACATTTTGCCACTTTGATTAAGTTATATATTTTGTTCCAAACGCGACCCATTTGTAAAAGCCATCATTAGATACTAACATAAATTAATAAATTATTAGATTATTATAAGCTTGAACAGAAAGGTTGAATTTTTTAACCTAAATAAAGAGGCACGTGTAAATATATTACTGCATACATTACTAAAATTATTTGATATTGGAAAGCACGAATTTGTGTTCCCTGTTGTTGGATCATATTTTATACGGATGTAGGTAATATTTTATCTATAATATAATAAAAGGGTGCATTTTTCTTAGATATTTGATTGATTAGGTTATCTTTTTACTGAAATTTATACATTAGGCAAAACACAATTGTGGATTTATACACGCAATTCTTTCATCTTTTTTTGACATAAAAGCATGAATCAGTTACAAGAAAGAGTGCTTGTAGAAGTACTACCCAAGGGAAATGTCGAGGTTAAGTTATCAACTTGTTCACTCTGCAAGAACATGGTCTTGGAATTCCTTAATCTTTCAATCATCATGTCTTTAGCTTTCATCCAACCAACCAACAACTAACAACACCACCACATTACCATTACTTTACTTCTACACCTACTCCGTTCCGTGTATAAAAAAAGACTTTCATCGCTGCTCAAAGTTATGTTTCTTACTACCCTTTTCCATCTCTCGAGAAACCAGAATTTAAGTTATATCACAATCACGCTGTCACCCACACTTCTTGGTGTTATCTGTCATCCTCCTTTACTTACAATTTCTGTTTTTTTTCCTGACGACTGGAAGAAAAGGGACGACAAGGAAGAATGAGTGAATCTAAGACAAAACTTCTACAGGGATACAGAAATGGGAACCATATACTCAGCTTGACTTCTTTCCGGATCCATCCTCTCTCTCTCTTCTCCTTTCTCTTTTCTTTCCAACAATATCTCATCCAATCTTCAACATCAGCTAAACTAAAGGCATAGCCTTTGCACCACCATACCACAACCAACACCTTATATACACTGCGATCATCATTTTAGTGCTGGAAAACATCATTATTATTACCACCAACGTTATCCATTGAAAATCTTGTACTTAAGGGTTTGTTTCACTTCACGTGCTACAGCAGAGTAAGTAAGTATACCCGCGGAGGGGTTGGTGGTGGTGGTAGGAACAGCAGCAGTCGTAGTTCTTCTGAAGGAAGAAAATGAAAATGAATATATTTCTTGATACGAAGCTAAAGTATCATAATGCTGGGATAATGGCCATCGATTTCTTCTCTCTTTTCTAGCCTCCACATTTGACAAGCTCAGGTCATTAATCATCAAGCTAGAAAGCCGAGACTTTGGCTCTCTGGTAGAAAGGAAACAAGACAAAATGTAACCAAGTAAAACGTATCATGCATGAATACAGCGAATACATACATATATGCATCATATGGACGGAGAAGAAATGGAAGCATTTTCCAAGGCACAATGGCACGTGAAGAGAAAAGGGAGCAATCTATTTATCTGGATTTTGGATTTTAGATATTCTGAAAGATCCCTTTTCTTGTTATAATCCAAGGCGAATACTTTAATACATTCATGTTCAAAATGCGCTAGCCAGACACCACATTTTACATTAGCATCCATGTTCATCGGACGCGAGAGAAAGAAAGAGAATATGAATACATCGATCCTAATCCTTAAAGGTGCTACACAAAGTACATGGAAACGTGACATGGCGAATTGAGGGTAGCGTACGTTGAGAACATTTGTAAGCTCCAAAATAAGTTGGAGCAGCGCTCCCTGGAATTTGGTGGGCATTCAAAATGACGGCTCTGATTCATTTCATTACACAACATCGGATGGACGAACGAACGAAGTGTACGGATATCGTGATGACAATTGATAAGATCCATGAAGTTAACATTTTTTTACTGTGACTTTACCAAATGGAACTCGTAGGTACTCATGCATGCATGGCTTCATATATATATTTCCCTCCTTTGCTAAAGTAACCGTGTTTCCTGCAAAACGCAACGATTTAGAACATGATGATGCTTGGAAGTTAAAGCGTGTTGGCGTCGCAAAGACTGGTATCTTTGTAATGCTGTATTCATCGAATTTATTTAGTGCCGACTGAAGATGTGTACAGATTTACAAATCTGGAAGATTATAGAAGAAAATGATCTCATCCGTGAGATACTTTGCATTCGGAAAGAAGAATTGCAATCAAATCAGCTATCACCATACCGCAACACAACAGCCTACTATCGTGTTCATCCATTTGAATAGTCAGAGGAAATGTTACTGCTGAACTGTAATTGGAAGATTCACGTTTTACCCATCCATTCGTTTACTAAAATCTCCTTTTTATACCATGTGCAGTAAAGAATTTCTAGACGTGATATTGATATGCAATTCATTCAATGCATAAATAAAATAAGAGTACTGAACTCAAAAGTTGACTAGAATGTTTCCTAAATACAACATTCGAATTAATTATGATAAAAATATTTCATCAATGAAATTAATAATTCATAATATTTCAGATTAGTTAACGTCAGTTTAGTAGAGCCCGAAATGATTATCTTATTTTAAAGTCCGTGTATTGAAGGATTTTAAATACCTGCTGACTTGTGATCCTAAATATAGTTTTACGTTTGAAAACTACATCGAAAAGTCCTAATTTTAATAACCAGCTTATTGTTTGATTGGTGTATACAACAGCAAAGTATTATGGAAAATTGTTTATGGACTAATATATCACATACCAGTGGTGTAAATTTAATTTCAAACTATACTTAGAAGCTTGTGAAATAATACCAGTTTTAAGATTGACCAACTCATGTTTTTATTGCTTTCCAGAGCTTTGGTTAGACTCACTTAAATTAAACCATTTATTCTTATTTTCCTGACGTAAAGTAATTTAATTTTCCAGAAAAAACTAATAGAAATGTCCGAGAACCTACTGTATAGTAGTACCGAAATAATTTCTGCTAGTTTGAATTTAGAAATTAAAACGTAATTACATAAACCAATAATAATAATTCGACTACTCTTAGATAAGCATGATGTGGATCCAGCAAAGTATTTCAAATAAAATAAAAACCATTGTCCATTAGTCTTTTATCCAAATCATAAGCAATTTTTATATTATATTCATTTTATCAAACCCAACCATAAGCAGTATTAAAACAAACTCGGAAAGGCGTTTGGTAATGAGTAGTCCATAAACTGTTAGTTTTCGGTACTGACAATATTATCAAAAGTGCAGTAGCATTTCAATATAATCTCTAGTTTTAAGCTAATAATCTTCTTTAGTTACTTATTCGTAGGATTGCATTTACTCAATTTATTGACTATTGAAATAATTTTCAATGAAATTGTCAGCATGACACTGCAGTTTTAAGACTCATCTTAAAATTTTATCTTAGGGTTGGTTTGTACCATAAGCATTACAGGTTTGAAAACATACTTTACAACCCCCACCGCCATGTTTTCCATCTATCCACAAAAACTTTGAACATATATAGACAGCAGTGTTCCTACATCCAACATTTCAAGTTAGCCGTTTTCTATCCAACTAGATGGAGATGCTGAGTCTTCTAGTGAATATCGGTGTAGATTTGGATTTTGTGTATTGTGTAGTGGTTATCGGTAGATGATGGGATCAGCATATTCTATTAAATCCTACAGTATCTTTCGTGCGTTATAATAGCATGAAGATTCGATGTACAACTGTCGTTTCTGTAAACCTATACAGCTGTATTTATATATGTACGAAATAGTAAATGATTTGCTCATAATATATTAAGTTAGAATTTAAAAATATTTACAGTCAAAAATTGTAGAAATATTAGATAATTTCGATCAAATGAAAGTTCGGGTTTAAACATGATGCGAGTATGGTTTTAAAAAATTGACTCTAAACATTATTTATAGTTTATAACTCCGTATATTATGTACTACTAATTAACAGATCGGATTATGGAGCATGGGGATATATGATACATAATTTATGTAACATAAATGAACAGATTTTGTTATAACATTGATGCACCTTGTTTCTTGCATTGTTTCATAAGCTGAACCCACACTCTTGCAGAATACGTCGGAATGCTAAATTTAAATGCATTTAATGTCACATAATCTTATGTTGTACGAATAGTTAAGAAAAATACTCAAACGTCCAAGCATTTGAACAGTTTTACCTGAATCTCGCCACTTTGCAAACTGAAGAATTTAAATGTAAGCATAATTTTAAAGTTTTGTATGAACATATACTTTGCAAACATATCTTATCCCATTTTCATCGACTATAATTCTATCTAGGTACATTACTAGAATTTCTTAACTTTATGCATCTTGTTTGTGCTCTAATTAAGTCATATCATATAATTCTATATTACCAATTTCGATCACCCTCTCTGTTTTGTCATTGTCAGCATATGTATTTATATAGTATATTCTTATCTTTGTTTCTAATATACGATATTTATTGAAAGATAAAAGTATGTATTTTGATATGGTGTATAAAATGTATCTGAGCTCAAGCTTACATAAAATGCAAGAACGCAAAACTGCGTAACTTGAGCAAACACAATGCAATGCAGCTCTCTCTCACTCACTTCACAAACATAAAAGTAAGTAAAAGAAGGGCAAAATTCTATTGGAAAAGCTTCACTCTTTTGTTATTCACTTGGTCTCCTTTTTGGTCTTGTAAAGTTGGTTGGTTGGAGCGAGACATATGGGGCAGGGAAAGAAACAGTTTTTGGGGAGTTGACGGCACATGATGGATGGGTCCTCCGAGGAAAGGTTGACTCGTACATTCAATCCCTGCAAATTAGAGAACATCCAACCATTCTAATCATTCGACAAGACAATTCTCTTCTCCCACCACTACCAAATTTATATGAAATATATACATCATACGTATACTATAGAACGGTTGCATACATTTTATAATCTAACACACACATATCGTACATGATCTTCTTTTCTTTGCATGCTTTGGTATTCTTTATATACATATCATGAAGGCTTGTATTTTCTACTCATTCACGAGCACCTTGTTTCCATCTTTATCAACGGTACAATATTGAATATTTTTATTATTTTGTGTGGTACACAAACTAATATATAAATCCTTTACCATCATTTTATGCAGCGCAGTCTGAGTGTGATCTCCAATATATTATATTTACGGTTGCATCTAATTTGTATGGAAGGAGCATCTACACAAAGTGAATACATGTTTGTCTTCACTCCTTTTTTCTTCATGGGTGATATTCATTTTTAATCTTGTCTTGCTAGCTTATATCACTGAAGCAGCTGTCTTTTATCCCCTCTCTGATGCTTTTAATTTTGATATATGAGCTGATAGATGTAATACCTTCATATTTATCTTATTATGTATTCTTGCATATAACACAGAGCCTTGCTTTTCTTTTTATCATCACTATACTCCGCTAAAGTTGGGATGCTACACCAAAGAATGACAGAGGAGCAAGTAAATACTACATTACTACATAATCTCACCTTTTGTTTTTTCAACAAGCTTTTTACGAGTCCATTTGATACCAATTACCACAACAAGCCTCTTCTCTACCCGTCTCTCAAGAAAATGCTTTTGTCTACTGGTAAAATTTCTGTCTTTGTTTTATAATTAATTAACTTTTTCACATAATTATATCTCCGCTTCCTGTCTGCTACACCCCTCATTCTATAATCCTGTTGTGGCATTTGAGCAGCAGCAAATCATATTATCTTGTCTCAAGCATGATATTTTTCGAGTACGTACCACGCTTATAGTATACTCCTACCATGATGAAAAACATAATCAAAATCATGTCATCTTTTTTTCTTCATTTTGATGATGTGAAGGTGTAAAGGTGGACGTTTAGATCATTGTCTACACAATTTTTCGTAATTTTTCATTTATCATCTAAAAATTGTTGTGCAGAAGTGGCAACTTTTCTAACTGGTTCATGTACAAGGCGGCAGCGAATCAATAGAAAAAGTTGGTTTGCAGCAGCATAAACTTAAACTATTGTAAGTTTGTTACGTAATTTATATTTGAATCAAGGTAAGGTTTGAACTCAAGAGTTAGACTCCTCCGGAGCCACATTTAATCATTGGGTAGCTGCGTTTACAGTATGTATTGCATTGAAGGTCATTTCATTATTCTTTGAAAACTCATTAGTCAATGTCGGTATGGTTCAGCCATGATTCATGATGAGTTTGATCTCCATAATAATAATATGAAACAAGTACCAACTTAAATTTTTCATTTACCTTAGGTTTTTAAATCTTGTTGTTAAACTAAATGTATGTAAGTAATATCAAACTTTCAATCAAGGTAAATGAAGTGCGTAATCCATGCAAAATGTAAACTGAGATGAAATCCAACGCAATCAAATTTATGTGTAATACATAAATAAATGAAAACTGTTTGTACAAAGCATCTTCATCAGTCATTCTCAAATACTTCAAAAAGTATGACTCGATCCATTATCGTATTTTTTAAACCACAGTTGTTTTGGTCAGTTTTGCTATCTCATCATTTGAGCGTGTTTTCTCCTAGTGTGAAAACCCGTGTATTCCCAGCAGGATGTTTGTTGTCTCCTGCTGTTGGATGACTTACAAGGGTAAATGACTTCATTAATTTTTCCAAAGGTGATAGTTGCTGGCATGGTGGCCCACTCAAATAAATTTATCATCCTTTGTCTTATTGAAAGCATTTAAAGTAGAGATTATCTACCTTATTATTCCACTTCCACTTGATCTTTCACTACAAAATCTTGTCTAGCAGTAAAGTGCGTGGTATGTTGGAATTTTTAAAATTCGTCGTGAATGGATGATCAAGGCCGGCTCCAAAGTTTCATTCATAAACAAGTCAGGGTTTATCAAAAGGTTTTGTAGTACGAACGAGAGCAAGAAAGGAACGGATGTTTGTTTCATTCATAAATCTGATCTGGCAGACTCCGACCCAAGAAGACAATTTTTAAGAGCAGTAATTATTCTACCTTGAGTATATGGCTCTTGCCTTTTCCTATTTTTGATCCTTTTCTTCATTCATGAATTTTTATTCCAAAAGAACACTACCATGAGCAGATACTTAGAGTGTATTGACGTCAGTCAAACAAGAGGTGAGAAGACTTCATCTTCCTGAACCTGAACTTGCAAGGTGAGGTGAGGTGGCTAAAGATTGACAACCTTACGGATGGGAGCATGTTGGCGACACTCCGATTACGAAACATGAATGAGCACTTATACTTTTACGTGACTGACTTCTTTTGCATTCTATGTAGTGCCTTGACATTTTCATGACTTTCTGGAGCAAGTGACAAGTGTTAATAGAAAATGTAGAAAATAACACCCACCCGTGTGTGGTAGTTTTACCTTTTATACTAAAAGATTCAGGAGTAAGACATTAACAAGTTATTCCAAATATATCGCGATAACAAATAATGCAATACGCACACCACACTTCCTGTTTACATCTGGAAGTGTGGCAAAGCAATAAATTGTGCTAGATTCAATACGAAACCTTACGGATGTCCACATCTTAAAATTAATGTAGGATTTAACAACATTGTAAAGATGTTATCTGTATGAAAATTGTCATCCCCAATATTAATCTGATTGACGCAGACATAAATTTTCTTTGGATTTTGTCTCAACTGGATTTTTAAGCATTTTAAACGTTTTAGATCGGCTCATTTATGTATTGCCAGTGCAGTGTGAGAAAAAGTAAACGTCACAGTTAACTCAACAGTGGAATTATACCTGAAACAGTAAAGGTTACTGCTTTCTTGGGGATACAACGTCTTGGGATTGACTTCTTCCAGTCTGTCTCAAGGTAAGTTAGGATTTTCGTGGAGGGTAAACAGATTCACCTTTACTTCTTGTCATATAATAATCACAATATGGTCTACCTGAGAAACAACAGGAAGAGAGGTTTTCATACAACTCTGTATATATCTGGAGACAGATCAGAAGGTTCATCAGGCTGACAAGGGAAATGCTTCAAGAAAAACAAGTACGTGAGATAATCTCTTGCTCCAACTTGAAAAGGTGGCAGTCTAACATGAGGGCCGCAGCAGGAGGTCTCTTATTAACTAACAATAAATCAACATTTAAGCCTGTGTACACTATATACATGCTGCCTTACAATTAGAATAGGCCCCATTGTTTGGCACGAGCGATTTCGTGCTGTTTATATTTAGAAGTGTATTAAAGGATTAATACTACTAACATGGTCAGTCCGTCACTTTCATAATGCTGATGCTGAATGACAAATTTCACATAATATACAACTCAAAACAGCTCATTAATTGATTTACGTAATATGTAGCGGTGAATATGACCTTTAGGGTAGAAATTTAGTTACGTAATCCAGTTTTCCTTCTACCTTTATCATCTAACAAGACACATGACGCTTTAGTTTTAGACTAATTACGTCACTAGAAATATCTTGTTTATTTTGGTTAAATTTTCAAATGCGAGCAGCAAAATGTGGTGAAATCCAATTCTAAGCATGCAACTATTGTTTTATATTATGGTTTATTTCATGAATCGCAAGTGCAAAAGTTCATTAAATGGAACACATCAAATTACCTTTCAAGATCCAAATGATATGAAATTCTGACACATTACAGCTAAACTACAACTTGGATTAAATTAATCCTCACATCACGTGCTCACTCGGATTTATTCTAAACAAGCTGAAAGTAATAACTTTTGATTTTAATTTCAAGATATTACGGATTATCCATTAGACGCGAGTAAGTTGTCAACCATTTTCTACAAGACAGGGCACTTTTTTGAGCTTTGGGTACATAAAACTTGGAGTAGACACAAATAATATGAATATTCAAATAGGGGAAAGAGGTTTCAGCCTGAAACTTTCAGGTTGAAAATCTGAAAATCAGATTCAGAGTCTGCAGCACTAAACAAATTGCTCCTGGGCATATTGCATATACTTTTACATATTCATATTACTGTAAGAGGTCACAATTGAGCATGACACGAGCTAAAGTTTGGATATACATAATATGCGTAAGTACATGATTTTTTTTGACTGGGTTTCCCTTCATTAGTTTTCCTTTTGTTTCATCAAGTCAAGCAGTCAACAGGTACATATGTAGTCACACATATACTCAGTCAAATATAACAAACACACTTTGGCAACTGGCTGGAGATTACACACTATACCACTTAACTACGTTTTCTTCAACTTTCAAGAAATGACAGGTATGCTCCATATTCCAATTTCATATTATTATTATGACACACAACTGCAACTCTGGAGATAAACGTTATGTTATGTTACGAGTGCGACACTTTTACCACAAAACTTATTTACACCACTGACTGACTGAAAAGATAATTGTTATACATGGGCTATATGCATTTATTTGTTTGGTATATATCCATGAATATTTCATGAACACTTTTGTTTCAACTCAAAAAGTTCCAATCTTTAAAAAGCTGGTGTTGACTGCGGTAATGTTGTTAGTTTCAATAGTCACGAAGCTTTATTTACAACGCACGAGAGTTGTTCGGTTGCGTCAAACTAAAGAAAACAAAATATACACATTTTTGCATATTGATAAGTATACAATCGTGTTGACACTCTGTATATGGAAGTGTATATTGAATATTTCTTTATTCTCTTCGATGCACAACTTTTGTGAGTTTTCAGTCTCACGTGTGGATAAGTGAGACGTGCTGAGGAAAAAACTTGGAATATACGGAAACAACAAGACTTTTTGGTAAGCTTAACTTGATTCATTGACAACTCTGAATCCATACTGAAATCTCCGAAATCCAGGAACAAGTCTCTTTGTGGGAATCATGACTGCTCTCCTGGCACCTCGTCTGTCTCGCTCGCTCCTGCCTCTGTCTCCCCACTTTCTTATTCACAACTGACACAAACATCTCCCCTTCCTCTTGTATTACGATCCGGACGTAATGTGCTACTTCGCTTACTGGTGTAGTGTAGCACGACTTGCCGTCTTGATACAAAAGTTCGCCTCTAGCCCCATGCATTCTGTTCACCATGGTCAAATAGAAACAATGGAGGTGTCCTGACTGCGGACGAGTTCTTTTTCAGAGGCCGGGGATACTCCTAGGGGCGTGTTATTCTTCCCATTCAGTGGTTAAAATAAAATAGTCAAGGAAAACATTATGAGTCATGTCCAACTGTTCTTTGTCTTAATGTCCAACTTACGGTAATCCACGTCCGCCAGCTGTTATATATCTACTCCTTGCCATTGAAGAAGCATGATCTTTCTGCTCTTACATATAGTATTCGAATGCGATTGAACACTTAACTGTCTGCCAGAGATCACGCTGATCGAGGAGGGCGCCCGTCGGGCATCATCCCACCACTTACAGACACAGTGACCTCGCGTACATTACTCTCTTGCTGATATTTTAAAAGGCACAATATGTAGGCTTTATCTGTGAATCGCGTAAACCGCTGCACTGGTGTTACATTGTCTATGAATGAGAAAGAATACGCAGTCAATGAGTAACAATCTAGGCCCAAAGATTCACCTTTTCAGATTTTGAAATTCATGTGTGCGAGAGTAAAGTCGCCCTCAGCTATAACCATTCATCATGTCATGTCTCTCGTATCGAAATCAGATTTTCACTTGTGCAGGTTTCACCTCAATATATAGGAGCTGCGATGCAGATTGAACATTTTCGTTTCACGAACTTCACAATCAATACCTGTAGTGCCATGGTCAGATGCTCTGAACACGGGCCATATGTATCTGTTTGCTTGCCTATTCACATTCAATATTTTTAATGTCTCACATACCATTGGTGCCATCACATCTCAATCTAATTTGCCCAGTATTAACGCTAATACCGACACTATCTGTTAACCCTATGTTTCTCCTATCAAACAATTTTTTCTAATTAAATATCCATCTCTTCACTGTGCTTCTCCGTAGTGTGGTTTCCGAGAGCGCGTTACTGATCCTCAGCCTCCTCTCAGCATCTCAGCCTCGCTTTACTTCTCTCGACCCCTTAACAGCGGGTGCACTCTAGAAATCGTATAACTAACGTTCTCTGTGCAGTCGCCGCTAAGCATAAGCTTCGCCATTAGGACTTGCGATCAAACAGCAGAGCGCACAGAATCTACTACATTCCCTGTCTACCAGGAATAAGCCGATACAATAATCGACTAATTGTTTCGCACGGTCATCGTCCAATTCTCATCTAGATTGCATCAACTGCATGCAAGGCAAACAACATTCATGTCCGTCCATGGATTCTCATCATCAGCCCAGCATCTCCCGGAATCGTGTGATAATGCCGGATATACCATTCATATCGGCCGAATCCGTCTGCCGCTTGGGTTCAAACAGTCATCGCTCCCACGCCCGTCGTATGACATAACCGCACATGGCCATCCTAACCCCTTCCTTCATCTCTCTCTGTCGATGCTCTTATCTTCGCTTATGCTCCCGTGCCAGCCCACTGCTAATATATTCAATTGAATTATCAATCCACCAGTCGTTCGCTCGGCTCGTTGGAGCATGCGACGCAGTCTTCTCCCACAGAACGATCGATAGGAATGGCTCGGGCTTCCTTCAACTGATCTGTAATCACAAGTTCAGCGATCACGGGTGCTTGCCAAGTTATTCCCGACTCTCACTTCCGTCAAGTTGCATCTGCAAACGCAATCATCAATGCTACATCGTGCAGGCTCCACTAGCCCAGTTGTTGCACTTCAGTTCATCTCCATGTACGAATTATTCCAGTGTGACTGCTTGGCTCCAGTGCTCATACAGGTAGCAGTGACATTCGCAAGATCTCATCGGTCATGCCGCCATCACTGCATAACCACTCATCGATCCTCCACGCACTACAATCTCAATCAGATGCTCACAGGTATCTCGACGTTGGATCGGCAGCTCCTGAGAACGCGACACACAGCTCTAACCTTGCTGCCTGCAGTAGCCAAAGCTGAGCTGGACCCAATCCGCTTTCAACCTTATGAGTCTATGCTGACTGACGCTCATCATCGAGTTCTCAGCAGCCACCACACCAAGCCAAGCCATTGGGAAATGATGGAAAAACCACAATGCGAAGTGACTTTCTATGCTCCGGTCGTCTGTCTCTCCCCCCCCCCCCCCCCCCCCCCCCCCCCTCCCCAATCTTCAAAAACCCCCCCCCCTCCCCCCGCCCGTTGTCGGTTCCATGGTTCCTCATTTCTGCTTCGCCAGTGGGGGGAATATGCGATGAGCGTCATCCTTTCCTGGAGACGTTAAATTCACAGGGTCAATCATCGATGAACGATTCAATCGATATACTGCTGACTCGGCTGGAGGGGGAATATGATGACTGCAAGCGCCTATGTGCAGGCAGCAGCCCTACTCATCAGTCTGTTGAATCCGGCTTCTAAAGCTGAAGATTTTTCAGCGCCATTTTCCTGAATAATTTTATGCGTCCATCAACAAGCATAAAACCCCCCGAACCATCTTCTTCCAATCCTCTCTCTCTGTCATATCCCGTTGCAACTAATCGATTATTAATGTTACAGATACAACAAATAATTCTGTGGGCACACTGAGCGACGACTACATCCCGTCTGTCCACGTTTCTCCCCTCTCTATTTTCACGCAATACCGATAACGCCCAATATCCAAAGCTGAAAACCAGAAAGAAAATCAGTCTTTTCATCTTGATTTGCCACCAAGATCATTAATAATGCGTCATAACAGGTCGCCTCCCTTCTTTTCTCCCAAGACGATGTAGGGTCAACGACGCCAACCTGCTGGGCATACTCCTCCCTCTAGTACCAATTTTCGATTCAGTACTATTGAGTCGACTCGCCCCACTTTAGTGTCAGTTGGGGGATCTTCGCCTCTTGCACGATTGGGAGCACAAAAAGCTGTGGTTTGGTCTGCCGCTTTAATACTCACTAACTGTTTTCCTCAAGACTCTTGCTCTCGGTGTTTGCCCTCATTGTCAAATGATTTGGTTAGCGCCATAACCCAAGGGATCAAAATCTTTCTCATTAAGGTACGTCTCTCGCGGAAAAACTTACTTGTAGTTCAATACGCCGCTTTCCTCTTCGTTCCTCCTCAGAATCGTCTGAGTGAGCTCTACATGGTATTCCTTTGATATTGAAACTGGTAATGCTTTGCTGTACGTATGTACAGGTATCTTTCTGCTGGATTTACGATAGGCCTCCACTCACCTTGCTCGACCAATTTCATGTGTTTTATCGTCATTCCATTCTCACACAACTTAAGCCGCATGTTTTGAACTTTACATACAAACCCCGTATTGCCTGCCATGAAATTGGATTCGTGATATAATTCGTAAATAATTTGCGCATTTTCATCTTACTTGCTTTCATGCAACATCATATGACAATGGGAATGAAGAAAAATTTTCCATGCAATAATTCATGAGAGAGGTGACTGGATTTTTTAAGTAGGTTACTCATGTGCGTACTGATGCATGCATACGAAATAGACGTTACTGTACGCATTTTAAACTCTCACTCGCTTGTTCGTCCAAACTATTTCTAGTTTAAAAACCACATGCATGAATTCAAGTCAAGACACGCATGGATTTAAGTTTACGTAAGATACGGGGTGGCTCCAGAAAAATCGTTGCTCAAAGTATAACTCTCGCATTGTCGTAGTCCAAAGGTGTCATACTTAAGTTTAGTCTGACTAACAAAGACAGGAAAGAAGACGCATACGGTTGGCGAGGGCTACCACATTAGTTGATTTTCTCTGGTTTTATGTTCATTATCAACATCAGCCAAATTTCGTGGGCCTTGTAGATAAGTGCATGCTCAGACTTTAGAAGGATGATTCTGTACTCGTATCATGTTTACCACTTTTGATAGGAAAATCACAGGGCACTCTCCACTCGATATCATGTTTTGTGGGTTTAACTATCACATTGTTTTCTCACGACTTCCCCATGTCTGACTTGTATCTTGTATCACGCAAGCAAGTAGACCACCGATTTGATAACTTGTTTGATCCTGACACAACCCGCAAAATGTCCCAAAATATTGAAGAGGAAACCTAATCAATTGCCCTAACAAGCATGAAAACGGTGTAGAGGTGGTAGCATACAAGCTGGTACGTGGTCTAGTCACCAGCATTCTTTAAGACGCGTATTGAACAAGACTCATTGCGTGCGTCAAGTAGTATTTGTTTCATGCAGAAACTTTGAACAGCACACGTAAATCTTTTTCACAGAAAGAAAGTGAGTGACTACATATTCATGATTGGTGAGGCAAAGGTAAGGCTGCATAAATTAGTTGCTTATCTCAAAAGACAGAAATTGATGAATTGCGTGACTCGATTTTGAAATCCTGTCAATCGTCATGTTACTCAGAATACACCAGAGCAGTCTGATTCATCTCGTCTTACAAGCACTCGTGGGCATATAGATATTACATACGTCTTCATGCATCTGTTTGTTACATAGTATTGTGAAAAGCGTGAAATCAATAGGAAAATTCTTGTATGAACGACATATGCGTATCACATGCGTTCAATATGGCACGTTGTCCAGTAGTTCTTCGTTTAGGAATGAGAATAATGCATAATATCATATTATGAAATGGACATGAAATGAATCTAATGTGACGAATGACGATAAAACATAATATTTGAATGCCTAGATATCCTACATTCTATGAATTTTGTATCGTATTTCAGATAGCACAGAACACCCGACAAAACGAGCTCGCACAGCATACACCAGCGCTCAATTGGTTGAGCTGGAAAAGGAGTTTCATTTCAATCGTTATCTCTGTCGACCCCGACGCATTGAAATGGCTGCAATGCTAAACTTGACGGAACGTCAGATAAAAATCTGGTTTCAAAACCGTCGAATGAAGTACAAGAAGGAGCAGCGAGGCTCAACAACTCCTACAAAATCCGGCTCAGTATCTCCAGGCGATGGTTCTTCCCCTAGCCGCCCATCATCCTCATCTCATTGTGACAGTGGGAACGGAATTTGTGGAGGTAGCAGCAGCACAGCCAGCTCAACCTGTGGTAATTCCCACAATAACAACTCCAATAGTAGTCTAAAAACACAGCTACTTCATCATGAAAATCCGTCAACCGACTGCGTTGTCGATTACATGGCATCAGCAGCAGCAGCAGCAACATCTGAAACTGGCCCTAATAGAAACGCCAATGCAAATGATATTTGTAGTGGCAACAATAATAATAGCAGTGGTGAAGCATCCAGCTTTGAGAGGCAGGAGCAGCAGATGGACTCTCCCTCCTGCGGCTCCCCTCCAAACCTGTCACTAATGTCAATGTCAACGTCAACCTCGGGCTCTGTGTCAACAATATCTGGATCCACATCATCCTCAGCGCCATTATTATCAACGTCTTCCGCTTCGCTCCCAGCACCCAATGAATCCATTTCTCATATCATGTGTGGAACATCGCCACCACCACCCCCTGCATACAAGATGGCTGAAGAAAACCCTTCGACTATTATCAAAGGATATGCTAATAATCCTCATCAGCAACAATTTAGAAAAGGCCGGGACTCTTCCGGATTCTACGAAGATTGCAGTAATGAAGCGGAGTATGGATCTCTTGACACGAATAGACTAAATTCCAAAAATCTCACCAGTATTCCACCTACTGCATTTCTCCACAGCTCTGCACAACATGAGACTCTAAATCACCCTGCAGAAGAGCTTCATATGAAAATACCGGACTTTGCTCTGCCACCCCATAGCCAACAGCAGTTTTATCATGGTTTTTCTAAAAGCTATTCTCATCTTGTGCCACCACCACCAAGTTACTATCAAAGTGTGGCGGATTACGGCAAATTTGGACCGAATGATAGTTCCGAAGGTTTCAATAGTAGCAATGGACTTTTAACATCGTTTCCAACTTACCCTGATAGTCTTAACGTTGACCATAATCTTAAACAATCAATTCAATTCAGTCCGCAATATTATAGTTCGCCGATTGCTGATAAACAAAACAATGGCTCCTTATCGGATTATGAAGTTCTCAATCATATTCAAAACAATACATTGGGGTCTGTTAGACAAAGTCAGTTATTTGATCTTTCGTCATATTCTGGTGGAATGTATACATTGCCTAATAATACGCACGACAATCTTAATAAAAATTTGAGCTTTCAAAATCTCTGGAATCCTTTGCGCATGCAGGATTGCAGTGGAACAGTAGTCTCAGAAGTTCAAATGGAAGATAACCATCATGTAAATGAGGTCAACCAGGAAACTGCTACTTTAATTAATCTGTAGTATAAGCATAACTAAATATATTGCCGACGTCTCATGTACAGTATCTTAATATTGTAAGTTACTTCAACTGCTGTATATTCTTTGAATATTTCTTTTTCAAAACAGTACTTTAATTTATCCGAAATTTTAATTAATAATAAAAAATAAAGGTTTTATTTCAATAATAAATTACTTATTTTGTTGAGATGCTTCATTAAAGATATGAATGAATTTGATGAGAAACATTTGCTGAGTATGTTTACTGTTCACTATCATTGCTGTTCAATGAGCATTCACATTCAACAATATGCATACATAAAACTGGATAAAAAAGCAATACCAATGAGACTTGCATCATCGATAAAACGAATACAGAACTTTTAAAAAGTATTGTCAATTCTAAAATAAACAGAGTATAGAGCTATTTTCCAGCAAAGCTTACAAGGTTAACTATGACAGTTTGAGTTTTATTTTCAGTCGAATGTCTTCCTACTCCTTTTAAAGTTACATAATCTGTGCTGCTAGTTTTATCAGTGGAAAAGGAAGTGGAAGGGTTTGGTTTTGGCAACGATCTTCTGGTTTTGTTGATTTCCTCATTTCCTCTATCATCTATGGAATACACATATTTTACTTTCCAATATGATTATCAGTTCAGCACTTAAATTATATGTGATGGTGATGGCTAGGTACTTTTCATGTGTTATATTCTTCCTCTGAGTTTTGCCTCTTGCATTGTATCATGTGTCTTATAGTTTAGATCATACAACGTGGAGTATAGTAAGCGTATAGGGGTTGGCGATAGAAGAATCCATCGGAGAGAAAGAGGCTTTCCTCAATCGTCTCTTATCAGGTAGTATTTCCTGAACTCTCCATCAATATGTAAATGAACCAATCAGGGATGCAAATTCATGCAAAGAATTTAATTTCCCCTTTTTCGCTTGCCTCCATTTACATCCTCAAGAAGAGTTTCCTATATATGGCAATGCACATGCCTGTAAAAGTTTGTGATTTTGACTTGGTGAGGTTTTTTTCAGTAAATGGTTTAAGTATTGTATATGTACTAATATCCTGCCTGTCTTATCATCGAAAGTATCCATGACCTGCAAAAAATTCAAACATCCGGGTGTTGTGTAGTTTTACTTGCTATTGATATTTCTTCTCGCTTACATGCAACATGATATCCAGAGCTGTAGTTATAGCCAAACTTTGGGGTACTGTTCATCAACTAAATATATGTTAAAAGGGAAAATTATTGTATAAGAACTCGAACTTTCTACAATTTTAATGTTTGTATCTTTCATCCACTGGTTCAAGTAACTTTTGTTTTTCTAAATTCGTCTTCTTCCCGTACGCAGAAATTGGTCCGTTTATTTAAAAACGGACCAAAAAACTAAATCTAGTCAAGTGAAATGACTGTATTACAGGTTCGCAGCTCCTTATCACTTCTGAAGACTTTGAATAGGGCAAGACTGTAAAATGCTTCTTTACTACTATCCAAAAATTCAATTAAATTCTTGTCTGCTAAATGTAAGTAAGCATAACAAAGTTTTTTTTACCTTTCCCCTTTTTCACTGTTTTTCCTTGTCATCATCACTGCTCAGCTTCACAATTTTTTATGAATGCCGCAAGGTATGAGCTTTATCAATAACATTACCATTTCTTTACCCTACACCACCACCGTTTCCACTTGGCTTTCGTTCATAACTCACATCTACTCTGTGAAGTGACACATACATACATTGTGCCACCATCACACAGCCAGTGCGACGAAGCCCCGTCTATCTTTATCTCCTGCAAAATGTTCAGGGCCGAAAAAGAGAAAAACTCATGTCATTATTACTTAAACATTCTTATTCACATTGTATGAACAAGGAGAAGAGGAGAGACACAAGTAGTCGATGAGAAAATGGAAATGAGAAAAAATGCACTTCATTGGAAGCAAATCGAACGAGAGGGCGAGATAAGAAAAGGAAGCCTCTTCTTCGTCTCATTCCTCTTGTCCCGAATTCTCCCACTCTTTCTTCCGTCTTCCTTCACCACAACGGTTTTATATCAATGAATAAATGGTTGCATATTCCAGATACACGGAGGATAACAGGAAAAGGGTAATAAATGAGGAAAATGCCACACGAGAGGGAATGAACCAGAGCAGGCAAGAAGGAGATGAGAAGTGAATGTGATGACGCTTTGAAAATAATCGAGGAGGAAAAAAGCGAGAAGTGGCTCATTTCATTTTTTTTCGCAAAACATGTAAGATTTCTATTCATTGTCTTCCTTTTTTTCTTTTCCACATGAGTTGAAACTACGACACTCCTTACCTGTCCCCTTCGTATTGGTTTATTATATACTGGAGATAGATATTCGGAATATGAATCCCCATCCCCAGTGACTCCCCGAAGGAGAAAGTGAAAGCGACATTCAAAGACTTTGTGGTTGAAAACCATTTTAGACACTATAACAGTGGGTTATTATCGTCAAAGATAAGACATATAATAAGCAATATTTTATATTTGAGCTTGAATGAGCATGTGGATTGCCTATTAAAAATGAAAATTTAGAACTGATACTTTTTTTCTGTGACTTAAACTGTTTGCTTTGAAAAAATCTTATTTCACAATCTCTAAATTATACGTATTCTTGCAAGGATGCATGTGCAAGTTGGTTTTGAGTCATATATAAAACTTTATGGCTCGCGTTCGACGGGCTTATAATTATTTTGTATACCTGTTCGCACTGTCTTGGCAGGAAAAAATTCTTTTATGTGTATTATATCAAGCGGGACTTAGAACTGTAATATTGTGCAGGTATTCAATTCAGTTTTTAACATTTTTAGCTAATAAAGTACATAAAATGTAATGAAAAGGAGCATTAAACATTCACGCTTTATGATTTTGCCTTTCGTGAAACCTTTCAAACAAAAATTGTGTGGCATGGCCTAAACTCGAGGAAGCATTTTTCTTTTGTTTTAATAGTGCATCTTCATTAACATGACTATCGCTTTTTTATTAGCTTCTTTATGGTCCCTGTAGCCTAGTCAGTTTTAGCATTTCGTGGAGGCATTGTAACTGACATTTAAATCATCTGCCTAATTAATGGAACATAAAAACAAAGTACCCAAGTCAAAATCTTGAACCTGGAATGCAAATTCAAAAGTGGGCAGACACTTTACCAGATATGTAAATTACAATGTGTACGTATCTACGAGTATATAACATCAAACATAAAAATGTTAAATGCAATGATCACCTTGCTACTGAAGATATATTTGAAAATTATCAGTGGTTATCTGTGTACGGGTATCTTTTATTATGAAAATGAGTTGTTCAATCCAAATTTGTTAGTTTATCCCTAACGCATATATGTTCAAAATGATTAAAATCAACTGAATTATGCATCATTGGAGAAAATCATGGAAAGTACAGTTTTCCAAAATCAAACTTGTATGAACACACTGCTGAAACTATTAGACATCCGGACGGAGAGAACTATTGGGGAGAAGGAAACCAATCTAGAGTTTCTAGATGATATAAGGGGATTCTCACTTTGGCCTAGACAGACTCTTCCACCATAAGAATTCTAGCTGAATAACCGAGATGAGTTGGGATGAGATGAAACTGTGTAATGTGATGTGATGAGATATTCAAGAGTAGAGTGTATACGCTTATATTAGAGTCACTATTATGAATGCAGTCATTTGTATCAGGGAGAACTTTTGCTTCCAAAACTGACTGAGTGGTGAGAGGCTGATGTTCTAAATGATTCAATAGTGTTGGAAGGAAGAGGATTTACAAATGGCTTAGTGTCAAACTAGACACTTATAATAAGAGCTTTGAATGATTGTTTGCTTGGCAGTTGGTGAAATATTTAATACACTTGTGCTCGTTTTGATGATGCACTTTTGTTGGTTGTAATTGCTGGAATGAATTAGAAATTGATCGCTTCGTTATTCCAAATTTTGGATCGAATACATACTTCTCACATACTGATGCAGATTCACTTGTACTCGTCTCTTCAGCTTAAAAGTGAAACAACTTCCGACTGTTTCATTTAAAGTTTTTCTGGATTTGCAAAGCAAAATTTCTTAAAGTTTTACCATATGACAGATCCAATTTAAGACAAATATTGTGTACAAAGTATAACCGCACCAGGATGAATGGTTTTCTCCTGAATCATGATGACTTGCAGTACATTATATTTTCTTTGCGCTTTGAATGAATAAATAATTGTATGAATGACCTGGCTTATAATGACGAGTGAATAAAAGAAACATAACGCATTCATGTCATATCATGTCATCGAACAAACGTCCATTGTGTCTACTTCACTGTATGAAATAGCTTTAAATTTCTAAAAGTGCCGACAGACTACCCACCAGTGTGCATAATATGCATTTCTTACATAATATTTAGATACAAATAATGTATGCAAATGTAGTCGGTAAAGATATCAATATACGTAAATAAGTTATCTCTCCCACTTGTCACAGAGTGTCATGTCATTGCGGATATTCTATTAACACTAACGCAAGTCGTTCCCATTGTACGGCTTTGTCTAGAAGGCATTTTCTTTTGTTGGATTGCATTATTTTTAAGCTATTTATATATTGTTAAAATATGCATTACATGCAAAACTGTATTTTGTAATGGAAAACAAAATCGATCGCTAGTGTAATTTTGGGGTAAAGTGCATCAAACCTCAGGAAAAACTATCTATGGAACCAAATAATTTTAGTTTTGCAACCAAAGTCACTAAAATATATTTTTTTAATCACTGGAGAGATTATGAAACATTCAATGATTTATAAAACGTTATCAAATATTCAATATTATAAACCAGGAGTATTTCCTTTGCTGTGCGTATCTTTAAATCAATGAAAATAGCATTATATTACAAAATATAGCAAAGGTATGTAGCGACAACGATTGTGCATAAACTTCCGGCTGAAGCATTTAGAAATGTAAAAAAATTCTCTTCATAACACATCCTATTGCGTTATTTGCATTTCTTTTTACTCATTCTTTCTCAAAAATTATATTACGAATTACAATATGTACATCTTCAAGAATTTTGTTTTCCAAATAATAGTCTCGTTTCCGCTACTCATTCTGATCAAAGTTTGAACTGATTTTTACAAATATTGTACAAATGAATGAACGATGTATTGTGTAAAAAATATTGTATAGAAACGAGCAATTGAAAAGTGAGTGAATGAAAAGTTTTAGATTACACACAAGAGAGCTGTTTTTGCAGTACTTATTTTTCCCATCTTCCTCACATATCGCTGATGTTAGTGAATTTAAGTGGAAATGGAAGGCTTGTTTGTTGCGGTATTAGAAATCAGAACTCCCTTTTTTGGCTCAAAAACATGGGGTGTCTCCCTTTTGGCCAAAAATCATTAATCTTTTCCCCTATTGTCGCTGCCGACGATACCGACAGATGATCTTGATGCCACTGACTGGCTTGCATATTATGTCTGTGTTTCCCTTGTACATCTCATCTCTCAAACTTTTGGAATTTTTCTCTTAATTTTCAAGAAATGGACTTGAACTCTAGGGATCAACGGATCATATTTAATCGTGGAGGCTGAACAAAGACAAAAATAATATTTTATTTCATAACAAAATCCAACACTATCCATTTCCTTTGCACTCCAATTCAATCATAGTCTTAAAGTCTGTTTCAATGTTTCCTTATCGAGCAGAGTCTTTTACTCGACCTGTATGTATTTCCCCAGTGGGTAGAAAATCTATTATGGTTAACATACAGAAGCTGTACTATGTTTAGTTTAATCGTAAGGATTTTACTCCATTCATTACAGGTTTTAAAATCTTGCGGATGAAAATAACTATTGGCAAAGTCTATTACGCCTGGCTCTTAGTTAGAATTTGCTGCTGCAGAATGTTTTCTTGTTATTTGAAAGCGAGCCCAGAGCACCGATTTTTTAGAAAGAGCTCTGTTTTTGAAAGTTTCATCTTAATTACCATAATTTGTTATGAAGAGGATGAAAGTATTTTCTGGAATGGACATTTTTGGTTTACTCTTAGAACAGAGCAGCTCTTCAAACCCCTTTCGTTGGGAATGATAAAGAATCCAATTCAAATTCTTCTCCTATAATATGAGCCTATACCTCCTTCACTTCCAATGATGTTGATAACATGCCCTTTGCCGGTTGAAACTCCTTTTCACAAAAAGTAGTGGTGGTAAGCTCATGAAAACAAGTTTCTTAAAGAGTTTCCTGTAAGAAACTGAGAAAAACACAATAATGTTCTTTTGAAGCTCGAGTTTTTGATATGATGTGATCTGACATCTACTTTGGTTGATCTTGTTTTTCTACTTTGTTCTCCGACTCTTAGTCTTTGGCTACTAGTTTAGTTACATACATTTACGGTCCGTAATCATAGACCATAGTCCATATTATGCTACATTATTCTGCTCTTTCGTTGATGAATAATATTCAGGCATTCAACCACCGGAGCGAACGAATGTTTACTAACTTATGCACAACTAACTCCTTCTCCCTCACTCACTCGCTACTGCTCCAATCCTGCTCACAAAAAAAAACCAGCGAAAATGCTGAAGAGTTTAGGAGATGAACTGACAAGCAAGACAGGTTTACCGAAAAGCAAGTGAGGAGGAAACAAACAGTGCACGCTCTGGTAGCCACCAAACTCTTTGTCCGTATGTCAATGTTCTTTCATAGTCATGACCAGAGAGGATGATTAATTCCTGGGCTGGACCGCGGTGGAAATACTTTTTTTCTTATTTTTCCTCCAGCAGTTCTTGTAAAGTTGTGCGTATGCTTGGAATATGATCGTATATAGTAAAATATAGTTCACTCCACAATTTAAGAATCACTGCCGCAATTCCAACCTGAAAAATAGCGTCCAGTCTGCGCCCAGACAGAAGAAGGAATGATGATGATAATAATAACATGGCATGATTAACATGTGTCCAGTTTTATGATAAATCTTTTTTAAAAAGGAGCATGAAATTATAGTGTAGACTGAGCATAAAAGCTGTATAGCATTGGGCTGAGTTGGTTGAGAGTAATGATTTTTAGTATGCACGCTTTGCATTGTGGATCGAAAGTTCAGTCCAATTTATTTGAAGCAAACAAAACAGAACCTTCTAGCAACCCTTCCACTCGCTTGTTCCATTTTTTAAATAATCATAACGTGGGTGACGTGATTTCTTTGTAATTCTCAAGCTGAAACTGAGTAAGACAAGAATTTATGTGCGTCACATACATTCATTCTTACCGTATCTTGATCCGCGTAGATTTTTGAATAATTCATTTGACTAAATGTACACCAAAGACATATTTGATAGGTACTTGCATATAAGCATACTAAAAATGAAAGGAAAAAAGGAATTTGACATCGATAATGTAGATACTTATATATATTATGATAGGTAACTTACTTATAGGGAGAACACAACGCAAAAAAAAGTTTTTTGAATGGCTTTATTGGAATGGAAAAGGGTAAGCAAATAGTGAAGGCACATTGTCGCTGTCAGTCAAACAGCAATCAGCTTTATGCTTTATATTTGATCTTGTGACAACTTCAGATTGAAGTAAATAAATTGAGTCTATGTTCTTCACATCTTCACGTCTTCTTCTGTACGTTTTAAACAAATGCAGAGAAGTTCCGTATATGCCTAACATGCTAACTTTTTTAGTAATATTTCCTGGGTTCACCCTTTCATACTCTTTTGTGGTGGATATAGCACTGATAGTTGATGCTATGACGTGTCTTTTTAACTCATAAAGCAGTGACAATTTTGATGGCATCACCATCAAGAAATATGTTTATCGATGATAGAATAGCAACTTTCCCTGAAGGTAGGTTGTTACATTTCCCTACCAGAAGCCTCGGATGTTATGTTATACAAACTTTTCTTAGGTATGACGGGAGCACTTTATTGGCGATAGTCAGGTACTTTCTGGAGAATCTTGTATGCTTGTAAAATTGTTTCTCTGAACTGATACTTGCGAATAAGCCAGCGAATGAAAGGACCTTTTTTCAATTTTCATCGTCAAGTCACCTGGCACCTGTCAGTTTAGTCGCAAGTTAACTCTTGTGAAACTGACTTTTAGACTTCTCTTGATGACAAGAATGCATCTCTTAAAGTGACAGATAGAGTGACACACAAATTTTTACCGATATCCATTTGTGCACAAATAAATCGAGGAATGGTACAGAAATGTGGAATCATCTCTCATCTGATATACTACTTGGCAATGTTCTCATAAAACCATTGAAGAAAGTGCAAAATTTCGGTATATGAAAGTACGAAAATATTTTCACCTGAAAACTGAAATAAACGAGAAAATATTTCACATTCGGTACATTGTCATCGTATTCTTCATTTCATTATTAGAGAATTGGATAGTATGCAAGGAGTCTTTGTTTCCCCCTACCTGCTGTAAACTCAGGAGATACACGGAATAATATGAAAATTGAGTTCAATATTAATTGATGTAGAATACGTTGTCCTTCTCATTTACAACCCAAGAATGAAAACCCGTAAAACTCCAACAACTCCAACTTGTTCATACCATTCTTCCTGTGTCGGATCGTCGGATGGATGGTGGGCTTGTTATTTGAATGCTCACTTACCGCCCTGAGGTCATATCTAAAGTAAAGTTAATTTTCCAAATGTCATTTTTTACTACTCGCCTCATCGTTCCGTCGAGTCAATTTTTCTTCCTCTGAGGCTCCCGCACAGTGGTTTAAAATCCCAAAATGGCGGTCTTCATACACTGTATTTTTCCCTAATGGAGACAGCAAAAAGGATCACAGTACAAAAAAGATCATGTCAAAATTCCATTTCCTCCCAGAGATATAAGTTTTTGAAAATTTGACCTTGAAGCAAGTCCATTTTTTGAATTTGCCCTTTTTTGAAAACTTTTTATTATAAAAGTTGTCAGGTCATTGTGTTGGTTTATAAAGTATGCTGAAATAGACCGACTGCAAAAAGAATGAAGTCAAAACCTTTTAAACTGTCCTAATTATTGAGGTTAATTGATTTTTCGAAACTCCGTTATAACTATGCTATTCGGTAAAATACAGCTAACTTACGAACGTCACGGGGTACCTCCAGACCTCCACAACAATCTCTGAAAATATCTTAGCTGGATTCAATCAAATGCTATTTTTTTATAAGCTTTTAAATTTCACCAGGTAAATCCAATTAACGATGACGGACTCTTTCTCAATCCGGAAAGCCATTGCATAAAAGGAAGAAATTTTCTTCAAATTTTGCATGTTAGAAGTACCCATAACGTTACATAATAGTCAGCAGTAATAAGTTTGTTTACAGTGCTTCCTACAACTACTAGCATGCAAAATTTGAAGAAAATTTCTTCCTTTTGTGCAATGACTTTCCGGATTGAGAAAGAGTCCGTCATCGTTAATTGGATTTACCTGGTGAAATTTAAAAGCTTATAAAAAATAGCATTTGATTGAATCCAGCTAAGATCTTTTCAGGGATTGTTGTGGACGTCTGGAGGTACCCCGTGACGTTCGTAAGTTAGCTGTATTTTACCGAATAGCGTAGTTATAACGGAGTTTCGAAAAATCAATTAACGTCAATAATTAGGACAATTTAAAAGATTTTGACGTCATTCTTTTTGCAGTTGGTCTATTTCAGCATAGTTTATAAACCAACATAATGACCTGACAACTTTTATAATAAAAAGTTTTCACAAAAGGGCAAATTCAAAAAATGGACATGCTTCAAGGTCAAATTTTCAAAAACTTATATCTCTGGGAGGAAATGGAATTTTGACATGATCTTTTTTGTACTGTGATCCTTTTTGCTGTCTCCATTAGGGAAAAAATACAGCGTATGAAGACCGCCATTTTGGGATTTTAAACCACTGTGTCCCGTACCATCATCCATGTGTCAGTCAGTCATGATCGGGAGTGGTAGCCAGAAGTTGTAATACAAATGTGAATGGTAGCTCAAGTTATTTTTCATATTTGTATCATATCATGCTGTAGGTAAAAATTTTGTTGGAGCCAATGCCAACAATGCAACACTACCCTTTATTTTACGATGTACATCATTCATGTGCGTACTTTTGCTTTTCTACAATTTACTTTCATATAATATACAGTCTCTTTGGCTTTGGCTTTCAAGAACCACCGGTCACTCATTTACAGTAAATTGAAGTTTCATGCATTGCATGCAAGCATGCCATCTCAACAAAAGCTATAACCGCACATAAAATACCATTACAATATGAAAACACAGTACTTTTATAAGCATAACAAATTACAACGGTGGCAATGTGGCATGAGCAACCAAGAGCTCGCTCACCTTGGATCTCTCAGTCAGTCAAACTTGGAAGGTAGTTATTTCACACTATTAATCACCGCACTCAAAATATTTCATCTCTCTTTGCTTCACACATTGTTTATAGCAGCAGCTTTCTGGTATAAAATTCGTGATTTTATTTCTCTGCATAATATTATTGTCCAACGCGAAAGTAAAAGCCTATCAATTTCATGCCCCCGAATAGTAGGTTGGATGATTAGAATAATAATGAAGCATGAAGCAATCTTTCAATTCAAACAATCAAACAGTTTTTTTTGAATTGCATTAGTTTTTATATCGCAGGAAATGTTTGTAAGTTCGAACATAAGAGCATATAAAGAACATAATCATATCATGTCATTTTATTCAACTCGAACATAAGCATTTTTGAGTGCATGTATAATATGTTTACAATGTAATACCTTGGCACAATATTTATTTGAGTTCGGCCATGTCAAATGAGTTTTTATTTTTTGTATCCCCATTCAATATCTACGCATTAGTATTCATGCTTTTGTGTTGTATCATTTATATGCAAGCAATTTCATTCCGCCCCCAATATGCATAATGGTATTATTAATGGTTACTTGCTTGTATAAAGAGGAACAGGTGTTTGAGATACTAATTTTTTCAATGGAGCCAAAGGACTATTCCAATTCGTTAGAAACCGGTTCCGTATATTGCAGCACGGACATGAGGGTAGTTGGTAACGATCATTGTGTAAAAAATAAAATCGTGCTTTTCCAGTCTACCACTATAATTGCCATGTTTATTCAGCATTCAGTTTGTCTACACGTTTTGTTTGCGTACTATCCACTTCTTAAAACTCGATTTTCTCATATCATCTTTCAAGAAAAGTGGTCAACACCGCAGCAACAATGAAGTCATGTAAGGGGAAGTCATTTTCCATTGGTTTAGAAGCACAAAACAAGTTTTTTCCACTCTCTCGGTCCGATTTCCCATAACGCTTGCATATACATCTATTATTAAGCATAATAACAAGGTACGTGAAGGATTAACCCCTCCTCCGAAAGGAGAGTCGGAATAAAAAATTGGTGGAATGACGAATGAGAGTTTTTCATCGTGGTTAGTGGTAGTGGTTTTTGTTCTACTTGAGTAAGTCCAAACTAAACACACAGGAGTTCTTGATATTTCATGCCTGCGGTTTTTTATATTCTTTCATTGTTTGTTGTGTGTAATACTGTAAGCCTTTGTTATGCCTAGATTACAATGGTGTTTTTGTGGTTGCAACTTGTCTTCAGCAAAAAGTACTAACCCACCGTGCATCTCACTTCAAGATTTAACAGCAAAGAAAACTAATCTTGAGTACATAAAACATCATTTAATACGCTTGTTCCTATAAGCTTCTTTACCTCTTCTTGTAAGTTTGCGTAGCTGGATTATCAAAGTATGTTCATTTTAAGCCGTCCAACAAGATGAGACATGAGATGAGATGACTTGAACCGAAACAAAAAATTTGATTTTTTTTTCAATTTTCTCTGAAAATCGTGATCGTTCTATTGTTACAGCTATGATCATCTTTGTACTATTGTTCATTATGCTACTGTCAGTCACCGTGTGAAATGAAGTAAATGCAAAATCTTTAGATTGGTCAACGATGATGGCAGTGGTAAAAAGTATAAGCAATGTCAGCAAACAAATATTGAATTTGGTATTTGTTGCACCTTACATTTGCAACAATGCAAAACCTGCAGCAGTAAAGTTTCGAAAGCAAAATTATTTTTGGCTGGGCCATTATACATTGTATACGTTTCATCAAATAGGGCAAGGTGTATTCCAAATTGGCGTTTGAAGGACAAACTATTTCTATTTTTGTACAATATTTAACAGCGAGAATCTATATATACTCCCGTTGAATGGGAGAAAGAGTCGCGAGTCTCGTTTTTTATGAAAATCGATTTTATTCATGCTCCCGTTAAAATTAATGACACCAGCAGAGCTAACCCTATTTGCTACCAATTTGTCAAATAGTATAGACAGTGGAAAAGCGTGTATACTAATGTTAATACACTACGACAATAAACTTTCTTAATGAATACGGCATGCCACTAGCACGCATTTTAAAGTAAGATATAGTGTTATGCATATCTGCATGTTGATAGTAAAATAAAATCAAGCCATATTCCATTCCACAGCGAGCATTGTCAATTTTGAGTACTACACGCAGCGCCCTTATCTGAGTAAATTTAAGTTTCTGTAGTAAGTAACTTGTAATTTTTGTTAGGACGGTAGCAATGGCCACTTACGCGTTTAGATTGCAAGCCCATAATCTTACTTTTAATCGTACTTTTCCTCACTTTGATCCCCATTCCACTGCCAGCATAGACTAGAAATATTTTTGTTTTTAAAAAATCCCCCGGTCTGCAATAAACCAAGCACTTGTATTCATCAGTATCCTTCCCCACTCCTCTGCTAATACAGTTGCCATTATTATCTGTGAGAGGTAAACCCCCTTTTCTTCTCTCTGGTCGTTTCTTGAAATTAGATGACTTGATTTGCGTTTGAGAGGAACCTTGTTCATCTCCTTTCCACTCTTCCTTCTTCACGGATGCATGTTAAGGAGCAAGCCAATTCAGTAGCATTAATAGGCAAAGAAGATGGGGCATCCTTCTGTAAGAGTCACAAGCGAAATCGAGAAGAGAGAGAGAGAGAAGTAAGTGTAAGCCGCACTTAAATGTGACTTGTTCGCAAAAGGAGACAAGTTTTACGTTAGACACAGATTAAGTTTCCTCGTGTACCGAGTCAAAGTGAGTTTTAAGAAGATTCAAAAGCCAAAAAAGATCTTTCAACATTCATTCAGTAACTGGGGCTGGTATGGTGGTGCTGGTGTTGCTGGGCTGTTCCCGGCATTCCAATGCTTTCACCTTTCTTATGCATTTTACTTCTTAGTATGTTGCTATTAAAAGTTCAACCGTCTGTGTGTTGAGAGTTTAAGTTGCTTCCTTGCTCACTAAACTTGTATGCGATGCGGTATGGTGTGGAAGCTGCTGTGCCTCACATGCACTATGCCGCTATTTATGAACTCATAGACTGATATTGTTAGGGCAGCTCAGACAAGATATAGACAATTTCGATTCGAAATGTGATGTGATATGATGATGCAAGCGAGTAAGAAATGTTGTTAGTTAGTATGTGTTGGCTCACTGGAAATTTGACTTTGTTAGTTTGCTTGCCGTTTCACAAAAGACAATATAATATAATATATAGGACATAATTTTCCATTTGTCATATGAGGTTTTAGCTCACTTAAAAGCTTTCGTCGGATGCTTCAAATAAGCATATGGCCAAGCTTTTCAATGTGGAGTGGTGGTGGCGGCTTAGGCTCATAATATAACTGCATTGTAGTAGTTGCAGGAAGATTAAGCTGAGGCTGAGTTTTGCGAGGCTGATGCATTGTAGCTGATCGATATCACATGAACGCGGAATGCCAGATTTCTCCCTTCCTCCTTTCTAAGCCTAGATGGTGTTTTATAGTTTATGGCAAATGGAAATAAGAGGATCTCCGCTCCTTTCGATGTTTTCTTAACTCCCTTTCTTTACCTCGAGCTTTCGCTCATGGCAAATAGATTCAGATTGAGGTTCTGCAATCGTGCATTGTGTCTCTGTTTCTTCCCCACAAACCGATGATTAGGTTTCTGCATAAATTTCCGCTTGAAATCGGAAAATAAAAGTGACTTAAGGAAGTACTCAAAAATACTGCCTCATTTTAAAAGATATGCACAAGCATTAAGATAATAGGAATAAATTTGCAAACCAATTTCCAATGCCAAAAACACCTCTTGTAGAATATGATAGCGGTGGAATGGCACGTACTTTTGAACAAAGTAGTTTTTCCACCAGGACACGGCTGAAGAAGTGAAGAAGATCAAACTTATGTATGCATGTGACGAAGACGTTGGTTACACACACATTGGTGAATACGAAAATAGTTAGAATTAGAATCATATTGGAATAACATCTCTTCCTGCAAGTTTGCAATGTGATGATGGATCCTACTGCAATATATCGGCAAAATAATAAATGTAATGTGTATGCCAACTGACTAATCTGGCCTTGTAATGGAGCTCCACGCAAAGCAATGCAAGTGAGCGCTTGCTGTAAAATCTAGCAACAACAAACATTCTCCAGCTAGCCAACGCAGACTTAAGATAATTGAAGGCGTTTTAAAAGTCAAGTCTGCCATCAGATAACTGATTGCACTTGAAATAATCATCAAATTATGAATGTTATGTATGTGATGAAAAGCAGAATTAATCATGACTGCTCTTCTGGTTGTTGAACTTGAGGATAATGTTTTAATTTGGATTGACGCACTTTACATTTCTTTGAAGCGTTAAGGCTATGAGCTCAACTCAACAACCCAAAGCAGTTACGTAAAGTAAACAACCGCTACATCTACTAATATAGACATGTTAGCCTGCTATTATGGTGGACTGTTAAGAATGGAGCAACAAAAAATCGATAGACGTAATTGGCTCCAATTATTAGGTTTGTGGGTAATCAGTATGTGCACCGAGCTGACTGGTAACCAACACGCAGCAACCACCACTTCCACCACGTACGACGACCTCCACACCATCACATCGTCAATCATCAATCATTGTGTATAAATTTATTCCACGGGCTTCAGGCCCCCCCCCTTCTGAATTCTCTGTAAGCAACAGTCATGCGATCAGCATGGCAGCTGTAATATAGGAGCGGCTTCAAGCTATTATGCGTCATCTATTTCTTCATTTTTCGGCTGCTCACGTCCGCTTTGCCTTATTCAGCGCATAGTCATCATTTTAGCCATGCAAATTAAAGTCGATTAGGGAGGACGCCCATCATTCAGATCATGTATTGCGTCATAGCGCGTCCGGCATTCCCTTGTAACAATGTAACCTTTAAGTAAGCCATGCAAGCAAGCAGCCAAGCGATGGAATGACTTGTTCCTCAGGCCTTCAAGCTACAACCCAGCCGTGTAGTATATATGTATATCATTTTCTGTCAAATTTTAGAATGATCGTTGCATTCTACACGTAGCATATCATTTATAACGTCAATCCATGAAAACGGTCAATTTGACTCTAAAGATAAATAGCATGAGAGAAAATCCCTTGACTTGGTTCTAATATGCATGGCTATGCTTATCAATATAAAAAAGGAAGGCGTGATTTTTTTGTTTTGTTTTTTTGTTTAATGTTTGACTCACAACGAAAATTACCAGCTTGAGCGTTTGATTTCCTTTCTTTTTCTGACATTCTTTCACAATTCATTTTTTATCTTCGATGAGCATGATGATTTGGAGATGTAGGCGTATTTTTTAAAAATCGAGAGGAAAAAAGATTTCAAAATATTCCTGGTATATGATGTAATAATAGGCTTTGTAGAAGGATACAGATGAGTGGCTGACTGAAGCACGATTTGTCAAAGTATTCTTTGTAGATCAAGCTCTTCCTTTTTGACTCAGGTTTCGACGTTTCTCTTTCTCGTGTGTTGCCGACCGGCTTGGGGCAATGTAAAAACAACTGGTCTCAGTCAGATCGTTTCAGCAAACGCAAATCAAACTGTTAAATTGTAAATGTAAGATTGACCCGTAATGATATTCTGGAAAGTATAAGCATATATTTCGAGAAAAATGATGCAATCTACTGCCTAAAAGATATGATTACAGACCTAGTGAGGAGTAAGGAAATTTAGATCAGAGCAAACTAGAAAATTCCCATTCTAAATCAACATTAAATTGCTCCAAGCAAGTCTCGTAACTTGCATGAGAAGTAACCGTAATAGCGTCATATATTTTTAAAATTCTCTTCTACGTTTTCATCAACACTTCAGCTTTATCTCAAATTGTTTGCATCTAAACAGGGAGCTCTAGCGCACGCTTCTCTGCCTTTTTGACTGACCTGTTTTATTTAGACTCATCATGATCATACTTTTGCTCATGCTCTAGAGCATAATTTTTAGAAAATGAAAATTTTCTAGACTTTATCAAAAATGAGTTTTCCCTTGTTATTACCTAAATAACTTACTACTCTCATTCTTGAGTGGGTGTTTGTCTAATATACAACAGTTTCTTGGGGTACATTAGAAAGCCAAGCAAAATAAAATACTTTGGAAAAAGTATGCTCTTCTATACCGCATTTTTCTTCAGGGGTCTCTAATGCAATCTAAATAAAAACTCCTTTATATGGAGCGGGTGAACGCCTATTGGGTTGCTGTTGCGTAAAAATAAGGATAAGTATAGCTATGCACGTTATAAAACAAAATAGAGGTAATGGAAATCAAGCTGGAATTTAACTTAAGAAACAAGTGTACACAAAAAAAGAGAACAAGAAAATTAACTTGAAACAATTCATTTGGGATTAGTCTCGTGCCCTTCCTATTTTACGGTAAAGCTTAAAAAATATTATGGCTACTGCATATTGCATACAATCTACACAAATATAAATAGCTCTTACAAGTTTACTTTACTGCTGCTCGATTAAAAAATAGGTGTAGCATCATTCTTCCTCGTTTTTAGTTGCATGCAACAATATTGCTGTGTGCATACGTGAATTTCACTTCGTGAGTAGGAATCGTTACAAGGAAAGGCTCTACACATAAATATTTTCGTGCTCATATTACCCTTTATTATTAGTTTTTAAATTAGCTTCTAACACTTTTTGATCCCCCTTTATGATGTCATAAACATAGCATCCCAGCAGTAAGTAGCAGCTTCTCAGCACGGGACCAACCGAACACCTCGTTGGAAGCATTGGAATTATAACCTTTTGAACAAATTGGAGTTACATGTTTTCATAAGCTATGCCAATTATCCGGATTATATTTTTTGCAAAGATTGTAAACAATTTTGAGCTATTGGTACTAACGTGACAGGTTGAAAAGGCTTGAAACTTGCTTTTTAGTCAAATTCTTTTAGCTGGTCAGGCTAAACGGAATGAAAATTTGGTTACTATACATTGTTGCCAATGTTTAAACTTAAGCAAACAAAATGTGGCTTACAAAACATGACTAGAAAAGTTTCTGCAGACAGCCTGAGAAATAAAAAATATCACTCGTGCATAAAAAAGGTGGACGTGGGACTAGCCACGTCGAAAAGTACCACCATTTGTGTAGGCTTACAACAATGATTACGGCAATTTACTCTGCGTACATATGTGCATCATATCAAACTTATTTCGTGTATCTTGTGCACATTACATTGTACAAGCTCACAGGAGGCAACAACAATAACAAGGAAACAACGGAAACTTACTCGGACGAGCAAGGGGGTTGAGTTCAGTCAAGACCATTTCTTCCATTACAAATTTCCTAATCGCATTTTAATATCAGCTTTCATGTTCTTGTACATATGTGTGTGGATATTGTACTTTTTTGGTTTTCTTGGTCTGTGGCCCGTTTCCTTTAGTTTTTGCTCATAAGAAATCACCATAAAACCTTGAAGATAGCAATAATAAGCAAATCCATTTCTTAAACTTAGCTAAAAGTACGTGTATTCACCGGTTCATAATATAATCTACACTTTCGGACAGGAATAACAATAGCTTTTGATCTTTATACGAACTTGTTTCACTTTGTTGAGGCGATGAAATAAAATTTTATTTCACTAATTCAAATTCCTGGCTATTTGTCATTAGCGGAAAAAATTGTTTCCGTTTGTCATACCACAGGCCAAACTGGTTGATACACCTGCTTGCGTAATAATTCACATTAGTTTGAATTTGTAATCATATTTTACAAACAGCTTCCGCAGACATTGTAAGGATTGCATGCATGTACTTATAAGCACCACTAAAAGCAATGCACACAATACTAAGACCTTTATTGAGCTTCAACTGATTTTTTATGTTTATTTAAATCAACAAAATGTGACTAGCTTCACTCCTAGAGTTTTTGGTTAGGGTGCATGATCTCTCAAAATTCTGCTTGGAGATGATGATTCTTCAACCCCATTTCTCATGTGCATATGGTGGTAGTGGTTGGTTGCGTGTGTGGTATGATTCTCTAGTTGATATATATATTTTATAAAATGACGTTATCACATTGTATTTCTAATACATCCTTGCTCCCGCTTGGTAGAAAGATGCTAAACTTATTACAAGTTAAGATAAAAGCAAAATGTGTGGTATTCTAAGGTTTTGTGTGCATTCACAATCAGTATATAACTGTATGATATATTATTTGGTAGCTACAAAATATATGTATGAACCATCATCAGAGACATCAGGAGAAAAAGAGATTCCTCCTCAATGTTTTTGCATTTCTCCGGTATTTTCCATACAAAATCTCCACATTTTAGTTTTTCCTCAGCAAAGAAAAGAGATCGACTTTTGTCGCCATATGTTGGCTGTTAGTGTTTCTGGCTTTTTGGGATGTATCAAAATCTACTAAATGTGAGAAAGGCAAAGTGAGGAAAAGATGGAGACTAAACGCCATCCTCCCACAATGAAGAGACGAGAGAAGAAAATACGAATATGGATAAGGGTTGCATGAAATCTCAAGTTTTTTCTCAAAGAAGTGGTTTGGTTGCAGCAGCAGTCGTGTATGTGGATTCTCTAGTAAGAAATTTTGAATTTCAAGAAAATCTGCTGTAATAGTAACGGTAATAGTAGTAGCAGAAATAGAGAGAGGCATAGAGCAAGTACGGAAAGTAAGTAAGTAAAGTAAGTAAAATTCATGTCTAAAAAAGTAAAAGAAAGAGAGAGGAGAGAGAAGCCATTTCGCTTATGCTAACGAGTTGAACAGGCGACAGGAATCAAGAATTGTTCCCCATTTGTAATCCTTTTTCCTCTCTCTTGATTTCCCCAAATGTGTTCTTTCCTCTTTTGACTCACATTTGACTAGCAAAGTAGAAAGTTAACTTGGGAAAAAGTGTATTCCTCATTTGCTTACTGAGTTACTATTCCAAGTAGTGCTGAATGCAAGTGCGTCTCTCCTCTCTTTTTGGGTTTCTTTACCTCATTCATTCCACTGATTTTCAAAGCACACCATACCATGCCGACACTTCTTAGAAATAAATACATTCACATCCCTTCATCCAAACATGGGTTCATATGTGTACATTTTATGTACAAAGTATGTATACATCTATAGGTAAATTCAAATCCACATTGTTTTAAATCTCCTCTCGTTTGCTTGTAACTCCTTTCATAGTCTGTACAAGTGTGCATATGTATGATGTAAACCAAACCAGAACCCCAAAAAAAGCAACCGTAGCAAATAGCAAATCTAAAGTTAAATTGTTCAAGTAAATGTCAAAAACAGCAGGAGCATATAATATAATATGTAAGGAACAAAGTGCATTTTGTTTATAAGAAAATGTTGAAAGGAGCTACAACTGCTTATGGATAAATGAAAATGGCGAAAGTACATTTGACTTGACTGAACTGAATGTTGTATCACACCACTACTTTGTAAGGCATTAGCTGCATAAGTCTATTTTGTTTTTCCTTTTTCACTTCCATTTGAATTTGTTTGAAAACAAACAAAAGGTCTTCCTGCATCCAAAGACTCATTCAAATATGTACACTTTGCATGTTCATTTAAAGATGGGGAAAAGTAGCAAATAAATTGGAGTGAGAAGTAAAATAAGAAAGGATTTACATGTGATTCTTTTTTAAAAGCGAATCGTTTTGCAATATAAAGGCTTTTCCTTTGATTGAAATTGAAGCTTGAGTTGTTTCTACTTTTTGCTACATTCAATTGCTAAATGAATGCTGCTAGTCTAGGAATCAGTCAAATGCACTTGACTTAATACAATCTTTTCAGAGTATGAAGTTGCCGTTTGAGTTAAGCTGCTCATATTCATTGATACCGTAATCAGAATCAGGATGATCGGCATCAGCACTTCATTGAAATGCCCTGTTGCCGACTTGACTCACGAATTTGAATTTTATTTTGACATTTAATTTGCATGGAAGCCCTCCTTCCGATCTGCTACACCGTTCAAAATTAATGTGTTTTTGGCCAAATTGTATCATTTCATCCTTGTGCTGGGGAGTATGAGATTTGTTGAAAAATAGTATAAATTCTCGATTTTTGAAGTCAATGCAACTTTTGTATACACCCCGTTTATGATTTTGTGGAAACATGTTGAAGAATGTAAGACTTGTCGTGCTTTGTGAAACTGGTGGGGTGTCCTCTTTTTGTCTTATTTCCATTTATCCCGTTAGAGAGGCAGGAATAATGATCGCAGATCTTGAAAGAAAAGTCTACTCCTCGGTGGCTTATTCAAATAATGCGGTAAATGCAGAGAGAAAGAGGAAAACTAGTGATGGAGAAAACCACATGTGCATAGCTTCTTGCTTCTTAGTTATTGCCATTACGGATAATGTCATTGAGGGATCAAAATCTCTCGCAAGCTGTTACAATTCTTTTTGTCTGTGGTAATGTACTCTTTATGAATTTCTTGGTTGTACTCTACCACCACTCTGCTGCTCCTATAACTCTATATGCTAGAGAGAGTTATATCTGATTCTTTTTTACGGAACCACTCTATCCATTTAACTTTCAAGAAGCATCCCATATTTTCGCTCATACAACGATGTGAGGGGATGAAATGGCTCGTTTATGGAATTTGATTGAAAACGGAAGGTCCCCGAGGACAATAATATGTTTCATGAAATTCTTATCCGTTGAGACATTCTGTTGAATCCTTGACTATGAAATACAATACCATTCTCAAAAAGAAAGTATGCATGGATGAAAGGAGAAAAGGGGGACTGGTGAAATATTGCCCTTGAGTTTATAGAGATAAGAAAGAAAAAATGGAATGCTTCCCTATCTCAAATACGATATCGAGGTATGTTGTAAATACGTTTGTACTTGTTGTGGTTGTTCTCACAAGGGTAACATGGCGAGTGTGCTCAATGTTTTCAGAGAGAATTGTCAGTGAACATGGCCATAACATAACATAACTGACCGTGTAGACATTATTTTTTATGATAGTCGCACATTCAACTTGTTTTCTGATTCAACAGGTGAAAACATACACGGATAATATATTACAAGAGTTTCCCAAGTGCCACTTTATGCTCGTAATAAAGTTATGATGACAATGGAAATGACGTCATAAAAGCTGTATATTGTAGCTTGTACTTATGTCGGTTATAGTTATAACATCATTCATTGTCTTTGATATCCCAAACACAACCTAACATGCACGTCTTATATGTTCGTACTTTTGTACCAGACATAAATTCTTATTTTAATTATTGCTGCCTAAGTTGCAGCTTTGCTTGAGTAGCAATGAGTTTAAAAATGAAGAAGTTAAGGAAGCTGTATTAACCTGCAGTAACTTTGTATTGTATTGTGTTTCGTAGTACTTTCCCTACCCTACACTCCCAGTGATAAAAATCCTTTTCCCCGTCTACCACTATAGTTTTGATAATCTCAGTCTCTTAAAAATAAATGAAAATGCTAAGCTGGTGCAATAAAATGTGCGCATTTAAAACTATGATCATGGCACATGGGTTTGATATGGTCATGAAAGAATGAGAGCACATAGACATGGCATGGGCCTGATGGCACTCATAAAGTTCCATCATAGGCATCGTATGCATAATATTCGAGTTTTATTCACTCTTTCCCATTTCTTTTTTCTCCTTCCTCCCTTTCTCTCCCCTTTCCATCTCCTCCAATGTGAGTTTTCTACAGCTTACATATTACTACAATATATTAAATTGTGCTAACTTTGTGAAGAGAAAGCACGCGTCGCATTTGTATAAACGTAAAAATTGTTGTAAGGATGTGCATACGTTAAGTGTATGCTTGTAAGGACGAAAGTGTAAGTGTTGTATGTTATGGGCACTAAAAGCCGGTTTTTATGAACTTCTAAGGTGTCTTATCTCCACTTTCTGGGCAATTACTATTCCCAGCTGGATACTGAAAGCTTATTTAGTCATGCATGCATTGAGCGAGAACTAACTGGAGTAAAAAGGGGTTTGTTATCTTGAACACAAAACTACACTGCATCTGTATCATTTTTATGCTGCTCTGCTTAACTTGTTTCTTTATTCTCCAGCTTTAAAGATTTCAGACAAAATTAGTCGGTTTCAAAAAACGTTTCTTTAAAAAAAATTCTAGTGATATATCTGTTACAAAATTTTTTATGGCTAATTTTTTCTCGTTGTCAATATTCATGAATGATTTTTGGAAATAATTCAGATCTATTATCTTCGATTGAAAAAAATCCTTTTTTTGTGATTTACCAAAGGTAATGCTGAGAATGGATTGAAAATGGTAGTGTATAGTAGACGACAGTTTTTGCGTTTGTGTAGTAGTCCGCAGCTTGTTTCATACTTTCTGCAGATATCATATAAAATGTATGTATATAGCCTGATGATTGTATAGTGTGAAACACAATGAGCTACTTTTGAGCTGCTAATGGTGATTTACGAGCTCATGTCAAGACCACTGGTCAAGATCACTGACACTCGCCTGTCCACCGAGACTCCTCTATCTCCCTTAAAGATTCCTTTTTGTACACGTTTTTATATGCAATGCGTTGCTGATCGCTGGGAATCTTCGGCGAAACATAGTACAAGTAAGTAAATGTATGACCATATTTGCCCCTTTTTTCATATACTCTGCTCGACTGCTTGAAGAAAGAAATGATGACCATCAGCTGAAGTTGACCTAACCGGACGTGTAAGTTGTCCATCTTACTCTTCGTTTACTTAACGAACTCTGTTTTATCTGGCTTGTTCCGGACGAAAGCCTCAGAGATCTTTCACTCAGTCAGTCACTAGTCGCGCTGTAAGGCAGCTTAATTTTATCGAATAACACATACATACATACATAAAACAGGAGATATCGGACTGGGCCCATGTTAAGGACACTTGACCAAAACTAAAGATACGGATGATGATGATGATGATACATGAAAGTATACAGGAATCGGCTTGAGCTATATTGAATTACATATTGTGAAGGCTTGAATGCACAAGGGAAAAGTGCAAAGTGACTGCTGCCTCTTAGTTTCTCGATGAAAGGTAAAGAAGGGTAAGAAACTTGAGGTTCATTTGGCAAGAGCGAAAAGGCTACACTTCTGGATGTAAACTGGTAAGGGAAATCATCGGTAAAAATTAGTAAAATTTCAATTTTTGTTTTCAAGCTACAAGATTCATTTCAATTTGATGAATACATCTTATCCGACAATTTCAGCTGCTTACATGCATAGCCTTTTCATTGTTTAGTAATATATTTGCTACATTCAAGATTGCTGTTTTGTACTTACTTTACTACTTTACTACAAAGTAATAAATTAATTTACAAACTTATCTTCCAGTTAAAAGCTAATTCCTCGCCAAGTACTTTCATTTCTGTTAGACTGAAGCGGAGAAAGGAAAAGTGTTGTATAGTGATGTTGAAACAATTGCAAGTGAATCTGTATAGAGGATGGAGTAGCTCAACAAAGAATAGTTAGTATAATATGCAGTATTCATTCAAATTTTACGGGTACGACATTCCTTCTGTCCAAAGTAAACGTTATGCTTGTATATTATGGATATAATGTTCTTTCATATAGTTTCTTCCATGACATTTTCCTCCAGGAATGAGGGAGTATAGAAGACCCCGGTTAATTTCTTTGTGAAACACGGTAAAATAATTTACTCCACCCTTGCCGGTTTATTTTCGGGAAGTAGACAAAGCATTACAGACTTACACATGAATGAAGAAAAGACAAGGTAGAAGAAGAAAAAGGCATACGTTCCTTTGTGTGTAAACTCTTTTGGATTTCCTGAAAACTCGACGGACCAAGACTTTCCTTAGTTGCACTGAATGAATGGTATAACATTTTTATAAACATCTTCCTCAAAATATCAAATCTCATAGATTAGAATGAGAAAAAAGAAGCCAGTTGGCAGTATAAAGTTAACACTCTCCCGGATTTTGCTACAAGCCAGACTAGTGTGTAAAATGAAAAATTATTATTTGCTTGCACTTCATCCACGAATGAATTATTGCTTGGGAAGCGTAAGGCAAGGCATTAATTTTTTCTTTTGCTAGTATTCTTTGTGGATGACAAGACCCCACATTTTTACTTCATGCTTCTACAAGCTTTTAATAGGAAGTAGCATAAATACAGTGTATTAGCTTGGTATTTGAAATTTTTATGATTGTCATCCGGAAAGTTGGCCGTTAAAAGTCAACTTTGTATAAATTTGGGAGACATTCCATGGATTTGGATTGAATAGATGCGAATGTTACGGAAAACATTGTTTTATAGATTGTTTAAAATTGAAAGCCCCTATTGTTTTGCCTTCATTTTAAATAATTACTAATTGAGTAGGTAGCAATGTCTTGTTCAATGATATGGTTATACTGTCGGTAAAATATCATTTTTTGTACCTGTATGTTTAGTGTTCATTAGCTCATGCTAGTAGTGTCCATCCTCTCTCACAAGCTCTTAAGTATTTTGATTTTGATGAAAAACTTCAAATATGCAAACGTAGACACAAGTAAAAATATTGCATGGATTTTTTAAAGCTAAAATGTGTAAGCCTTAACCTTCAACATCAGAATAGAGAATTTAAACTCTAGAAAATATATGAACGCACTTTCAAAAATCGCTATAAATTCTGCATTGTCATGTAGCACAATGGAGTAAACAGTAATATTTTTCAATACAGAAGATATATACCCATTTACATTTTCATCTCACACTTTTGCGCTGACTCAGCATAAAATTGTATTATCCCAATAAATTTTGAAATGATACCGAATACAGATGTTTCTTAACACATACGAACATGCATGTAAAAACGAACGTTGTTCCTTGACACATGTTTATTACCGATTACAACTACACCACATTTTTTTATACAAGAAGATGTATCTTTACAACTACAACACATAAAAAGTGGTAAAAGGGTTCATACAACCATTGTGTACAAAGTGATACGCATACCTCTTCATGTACCTATATCCTTGCCTCTAACCAAATGTATTTTAACTTCTGTGTACTCCGTATTCCTCGTCTGTCGCAATGAAGAAGTCATACGGTGATTCCATAATACATCATAACATTAATACAGCATATAGGATTACAACCTATATAATTACACAATATAATGTAATCATTCTTAACTAGCACGCAACTGATAAAGGATTATTAATAAAGAACAATTTTTCTGCATCTCTCTCTCCCTATTATAATCCTTATATAAAATATATATTCTATTATGCACATTTTTTTGTGTACAGACTTTTGGATCCCTTTTTTATTCTTTCCACCCAAATAAAAACCAAAATGAGAGGGATGACTGCATGTGACAATGAAAAATTTAGTTCTCTTCTTATTCTACAACGTCTCTTTTTCCTGAACTGAGCTTTTACTTCCTAGTTCCTTTTAACATTATGTATCTCGCATTGGAGTATTTATACAGTTTCAACATAAAAGCTTGAAAGTAAAGATTGGGCTATTGTTAGTATAAATTTTACTAAGCAAAAGGAATAGTGTGACTTTTTCTTTTAAAATCCGTACTAAGTATTTCCGCAGAATCATATCATGCTAAAGGAAGTTGGCTTAAAGGTTTCTCTCTGTTGTTGTTATCAAAACTATGACAGAGTTTTTCTCTCTCTCAGTTAGTCAGTATATTCTTCCAAAAAAGTCGTACTTTCTTCTTAACCTTCATTGAAATGAGAATGAAAAGTTGAAGGAGTGAAAGAGTGACTCTGTTATTGTTGTTGTTGTTATTATTAGCGGCTTTCCCCAGTAAATTTATATACCAAGTGAGTTTATCAAACTAGCTAGTAATGTTGGAAGAATAAGCATATTGCGTGAAGCATAAAGGATTTAAATGGATGTAAATTCGTTGTATAATATTTAAAAAGAAATGTGTGTAAGGTTAGAGGGTTGGAGTAGTTTTTTCTCCTTTCTCTCTGCTTTTTCTTTCATAAATGCGGAGGCTTTATGCATAATGATATGAGCTAAGTACGCTAGGTACCAAGGAGAAACTTGAAGAACAAAGTGTTCAAGTAACGAAATTGTACACAATGAGAGCGAAGCTATGCATTATTGCCATTCAGTGGAGTTGTTCTGTTTTGATATATCGTGCTTGGTTAACTCGCATTTATATTTTATATGGCGTGGTGTGTGTATGTGAGAGTAAGCGAGATGTATGATGGAGGGAAGTTTTAGAAACTTATGGCAAAAATCGACTGGATAAATTTATGACGGCATGGCTGAGTGATCCCATTGTTTCCTCGATGCCAAAAACGTCATCTCCCCTTTTCTTTTAGGTTTCTCTGTAAAATTTCTACAATGAAGACTTTGGCATGCATGCATGCTTGCATACAAACCCGGCTTACTTGTTATTATAATAATGCATACACACAAGTTAAAAGAAATGGGCAGAGAATAGAAGTGTGGCTGGCTTCACTTCACTTTTAACGAATAATATTATCCCATGTATACTTCCTTTTGTTTGTTGGATGATGGCATTATTGTTGTGAAATTTGAATATATAGTTTGAATGAATGAATGTGCTTCTCTGCGTAAAAAGCCATGCGTGTGGGTTGTGTAGTCTGCTTTTCCTAGTGTATTCTCACTCCTTGTACAAATACAATAATGTCAGCTTAGCCGACTATAGTATCGTATTATCGTATAATCGTATTTCATTACTTATTTATGTAGTCCGTGTCATATTAATATAAAGAAGGCGACGAGAGTCCCATTGTTATTCTTTATGGGCGAAAGAATGTCTTGTGACAGGAGTGACAGAGGTATACAATAAATACCAAACATCCAAGCCAACTCTTTCATATACTTAGGTAGAGGCTCATACATTCGACAGAACACTTTTTCAATTTTATTTTAGCATACTCTCAATGCAACCAATGTAAATTACACCAACTACACATAGTGTGACTTGTCTAAATGGATATTGGATATCGTTTGATATTAAATTATTATTAATGTGCATCGCTATTTCCAGAAGTGAATCCTTTTTAAATAATTTACTGAGCCGGCACAATAAGCTCAAAATCATCCTTTTTTTATTCCAATAACAGCGTTTGTTAATGATTTCAAGTTCAGGTTCGACTAAAGTATATTATGCATTCATACATTTGCATGCTTTTAAGTAAATTTGTTATAAATTCCTTAATTCATTCCTGTTTCCATCCTGGCTACCTTCCTATTTCATGCTTCATCCCATACGTAGAAAGGTAAAGTAAAAAGTTGACGATTAGTAGTACTTCCAAACTCTAGAGTTTCCTTCATGTACAAAACTTGTCAGAGTAACTTCAGTTAGTTACAGTCAAGCATTGCAATGCAATGGTAAAGGAAAAGCCACCACCACCATCCAAAACGAAGGAAGCAGTGCAAACTCACCCTATTCTATTTACTTTCGTTCTGGATTCAATGTGGCCGGTTGGTGGTTGCTTCAGGACTTCAGAATCTATCTAGTGCTGTAGTGAAATGTGGTAAAAAAGGAGTGAAGGAAAAAGAGTGCATACATGCACAAAAACACCAAGTTACCGTGTAGCTGAACCACGTTATAGTAGCTGCGCTTAAAGCTTTGTGTACTAAAAGGCAGCCCACAAACAGACTCGTTCGTCACTTCTCATTCTGCCATTAAACCCGGCATATTCACATAAAGAACGAAGAAAAGGAGAGAGAGAGCATCAGTTTACATTAAACACACTCCTTCGTCGTAGTAAAAGTAAGCTATCATCAAAGGCCCTTTTTTGCCTTTTCTGTGCCTCCTCTACCGCCTGACTGGCATGCATGGTCTCTTCTTCAGTCTGTCTGATGTTGATAGTTGTGAGGAGAAAGAAATAACGTATATTGCGTGTGTACAAGGAAGATACCTACACAATAAAAGAACGTGGAATGGAAAGCTGTATGAAACCACGAGGTATCATCGTTCCTTCGTTTTGTTCCTAGCTTACTGCAACTCAACGCGGTATGTCTTTGCTAACAAAAGCTCTTGAGGAATCAACTCATTCATCCCTTCTCAATGGCCTAAAACGTAACCTGATCAGGAAAGCTCGAGAGCTAAGAGATTCCGTACAGTCGAGCTAGGAAAGTCTACTCTGATCTTTCCACCGTGCTAAACTGCATTATTATTAGTTTATGTACGTGAATAACTTTATCATCGTTCAAAAAACTTGGATTACAAGTGCGTGCACAACCCTAATACCAGTACGGTTCCAGATTTTGATTTAAAATCAACCCTCTTCGCTTACTCTACCCACACGGGATCATACATGCGGATGAGTATCACACGGGATTAATTCCATGATAGATTCACCGCTTCAATATCATCCTGGCTCTTGTCTTGCACGCAACCTCACACGAAAAGACAAAAAGGCTTAAGGGAAGATCCCTTTGATTTAACAAAAAATATAATTTTCCAATTCGATTTGGTCCAACTCTACCTTCGTTCTTCAAACACGAACGAGTTCTAACTCTTTGGATATAATGCTTTACATTACGCAGCGCATTGATGTATAAAACGACATCAATGCATTCACCAATCTCAACTATAATACTTTGAACTCCTGCAAACAAAGTCGAGAAAAAGCAATACATGGAAATCTACGGTTTGTTAAAATTGCGATTTTTAACCTGACATTTGCAATTCTTCCCATGCAAAAATACAAGTCTATCAAGTTTTCAACCTGTTTCATTCAATTCATTCATTAGTTATTGTCCAAGTGATATATCAAGTGACAAGTGACAATCGACAACATCACAACACCAAAAGTAAACGAAGAAGAAAAGGGAAAAGAATTGTGTGTGTTTGTATTTCAGTTGAACTTGATGTTTCTTAGAATCACGTTTTAGTTCGCCCTTTGATACAACAAAAGCCATTCATTCTTGACACTCGAAACCCAAAACAAAGCATGGGGAAAGGAACAAGCGGTTTGCTACAATTAAATCCAAACCATTGCGTTTAACTCTACAGTAGGCAAGTCAATGCGTATACCTATATATACGCAAACTCCGATTGTATTCTTCCGCTTCCGAAATGTTTTGTCATGTTGGCAATTCCATAATTTTTTTGGCTATTTGTGTTGGCATAAAAGCCAAAAGAATTGAGGACCCAACTGGAAATCATCTGTTGGCAGCTTCTTAAGACTTTTGTGTAAAAAAAAGTAGAACCAAACAAAACATCCACATTAATACAAGAAAGTAAATCTAAACATTTTGGGGGAATCGTCTTAAAACAAAAGAAAATACATACGGATCTTTGGCCTGTCCTAGCAAGATCAACCAAAAATCAAACTTTTCTTCAAGTAAGATTGAAACCATCTATATATTCCCTATCTAAGAAGACGTTTGCAAGGGGAAAATAACTTAATTTTATATGGACAACTACTTTTTTCATTGTAACTCTTTCATCCTGATTTTAAAGTGTTGGAGTATATGAAAGACGGAAGAGAAGTGATAGCTTATTTAACAGCTTTACACAATTGTATACAAAACGTCCTGCTGGTTTAATGTATCTAATTCTGAGATGAGAAGCTGCCTCCGTCAGTGTGCCGCAGAAAAGGAGAAACGAAAGAAAATTGTCATTTGCATTCAAAACATCAACACATCATAATACAAAGGTCTGTTTTTTTTCTCTCTATCTCTCTGGTGTGAACTAAGAATGATCTTCAGAGGTTGTAAGAGTTGTTGAAGTAGTAAAGAAACAGTAGTAAGCAAGACTCACAGGAGGAGACATCATACAAACACACACACGTACATTCTATTGTACTTGTTGTGTCCCCTTTTTTCTTCCTAGGATTCACTGTCTTTCGTCGGTGTTTTGTGTTTGTTGCTTTAAATAGACTGGTATATAGTCATCTTCTTCGACACAAGAGAAGAAAGAAGAAACCCAGCTCTTCATCAGCCATCCATCCTACTCCCAATATCCAAATCAGTGATACTACCCTGAGCGCATGGGATCAGTTCAAGACATTCAACATTGAAGCAAGAAATTTGTTGTTGTTGTTGTCTTCTTTTCGTTGACACGTCTTGTCTTAACTTGAGACAGTTCTATCCATCCACCGTCTTTGTTTACTTCACTCCTGTCATTGTCTTGTTTAAGGAGTAATACGCTCAGCTCATTTTGCATGCACATACCAAAACCAACGCAAATAAAAATCTTGGGTTAAAAAAATAATTTCTATAAAATTCCTCATTCATTCATAGTTTGCACTAGCTGAAAGAAAAGACAAAAGTGTGTGGAAATCCTCCCTGCAGACTCTACTTATATTCGAATACTTCCAGCAAGCAAGTGCAAGTTTTATTCAAAAATGATTTTCTCTTTAGTAGTCAAATAGTGCAATATATATGCAAGCAATCACATCCAACATCACACACAGAAGGATTTTACACTCATAGAAAGTTCTTCTAAAGTTTTAAGTAACTTATTTGTAAGAAGAAAAAAGTATTTGTTCTGAAAAAATAATGTGCAAAGTTTTTGATACAGATAAAGAAATTCGATCATTTGGATTTTTTCATATTATGTGTGCATCCATAAAATAGTCATATCAATATCAATTTCTTAATCATTGAGCGAAAACCAGCTGGTTGAATGACTGCTAACCCGAGTGTAAGCAGAAAGCATATATTTATATGAAAGACTATCCACCCGGAAAAAATGGACTGTGAGAAGGCGACACAACCGACGGGAATGGGAGAAGAGGCTAGAACGCAACAGCAGCACCACCAGATCCAGAGGATTATTATTGTGGAAGTTACGTACAAGTGGCTCCTTTATCTGAATCCATCCGAGATGTGAAGAAGGCTATCCAATAACTCGTCAGCCACCATAAGAAGCATAGAAGCGTAGTAATATGAGCATGTGATTGCATATTGCCTCATCCGATCCTGACTCTCTCTCTCTCCACTTCACATGAATGTATATTGAAGCGTAATATTACGTTCGTTCGTTATATTACTCCGACTGCCACTTCCTTCTCTCTCCTACTGAAGAAAGAGTTGAAGAAGAAGACTTGAAGAAAGACAAGCTACATATTATAAAACTTGGATTACCATAACACGGTGGAAAAGAAAATCAGCAAGAGGTCCCCTGCTTTTCTACACTTGGGCTGCCTCCATATACTATTGAATGTCCTCACTTTTCTCCATTATGGACCCGCAACATGTGGCAAATATAGTTTTTACAACTTTTTCAATGTCTTCTTTGCCTCCTTCCTTCGAAAAAGAAAAAACGATTTATATATCTACATAACTGAAATTCCTGTCACTCCTATTCCCATTTTTTCGAATCTATAAGTGGGAGAGTAAAAGTAACTTGTGAAAATATTTTTTTATCTCTCTCTCTCACTTGCTCTGCCATACAAAAGAAAAGTGGAAGACACAGAGAAAAAAGTGTTGGTAGTTCAGTGTGCAGTGATATGTTGGTGGTGGTTTGGTTTCCCATGTCAAGGGTTGTTGCAAAGCAATAAACTCAAAAGTGGTCTTAGTCGTCAAACAAGCTTCCTTCCTGTCCGCCTGATACTTTTTCCCACTTTAAAAATATGGTCTGTGAAACCCAAAACTAAGAGGTTGGGATGAATTTTTACATTGTTGTATTTGTTACGCCAGTTTACTTTCTATTCCTCCCTTGAGAACATAAAAAATAGAAAAGCAGAAAAAGGTCCGACTCCGAGTCAAGTTGGAATATCACAAAAGACAGAAAACACGTTGCTTTTTTGTGTACAAAACTGGAGTGTGGTGTTGTGTGGCAAACTGTTTCTTTTATTATTATAAGATTCATTTCATTATAAATGAAAGCTAAAAATAAATGAATAAAAGGTAGTAGAAACGGTAATAATTGTTTCCTGACATAAAGAAAGAAAGAGATCAACTGTTTACTCACTCTGAAGGAGAGAAAAAACCCTTGCGCGTTAAAGTCATATTTGAGCTACTTGTTTGTCCGATTATGGAATGGTTATGGGACAGCAGTAAAAGGCAATAACCATATAATAAACTCGTAAAAAGGGGAAACTCCGAATGGGAACATGTACACAGTGGTAGATACAGTTTACAAAGTAGCTAACTCTCTCTACGAGTGATTTATTAGGTTTTTGGCAAGTGGTGAAAGTGCAAGCAACATCTCTCTGGCTGGCGGTGAACGAGCAAGAAGAAGGGAGCAAAAGCAATGCTGGAATATATGCCTCCACACTTCGTCACATATCCGACCAGAGCAGTGAAAGAGTATTTGCCTTTATTCTTACTCAACATTGACTACAAAACGCATTCCAATGAAATAAATATATCTCTTTATCACGATATGTTAAACTGTATTATGAACTAGTGAGCTGCATATGTTTTGATGGAGAGATAAATTGTACACGAGGGTGCAAAAATCATCCCCTTTTCGCAACTAGCCCCATACATCAGTCGAAGGATGGTTCCTGCTGTGTTTTAACACAAATGCAGCAAACGATTGTTGAAGACACTTTTTCTTTTTTGGGAAAACAACTGTAACAAAGAAAAAATTGATTTAAATTCTTCTTCTTTTAAAGAATTTGGTTAAAAGTTTGAGATGTAGCATATGGTCTCCTGCACTCATGTTTCTAACAAGGACACAAAGAGGAAATTGAAAATAGTACTTGAACAACCCTTTCCTTTGTCTTAACCCTTTTTTTGAGTTGACACGAGCTCCCAACAAAGATTTTCGACACATTCTTCCTTTTCCTCCTAAAAATAATCTTGAACTTGGAGAATTTTAAATGAAGCAATGAAAAACGGGAAAACGTGAAGAAACGTCAATCAAGCCCAAAGTCATCAAGGAACGTCAATCATTTTTTTCCTTCTCTCACTCTCCTCCAACCACGATGATTGACAGAGTGTCCCCTTGTTGGACAAGAAATGTGATCACTGGTCACACATCTAGTAACGGTAATCCTGTTAATGGAAGTAATAACAGCAATGCTGGCAATCTGCCTTCAGGAGGTCATCATAATGGTATAGGTCAACAGCAAATGGTGAATAATACGAGCAGTCCCGGTTCCTCATCTGTTCTCACCATGGAAAGCATTGATTCTCTTGAAGGTTTTGAGACTGCGACAGAGTCAGGTTTCATTGCGAGTAGACCTTGCATGGCGGAGATCATGAGTAGTGTTCCGGGTAATACTGGAGGGAATCCAGTTCCTGGCTCGGCGTGCATGAATGGAGGAAATCCTGCCAGCGTTGGTCAGCTTAGCCCAAGCACTGGTGGACATTTGACCCCGCTAACGATGAACCAGTCAACCCTTGCCCTATCCGCTATGCATCCGCACATGAGCCCAAGTCATCAGGATCCGTCTACACCTCCACTCTATTGTAATAATCCCAGTGGACCTCCACTTTCATCGGGTCCGAATCCATCCAATATCAGTCCAAGTATGTTCAGACACAACACTCAAGCTTTGCCATGATTAATGGGCTTTTGTATATTATAGGATGTACAGGGGATAAATGTTTAGTCACTAAAACCCATGTATTTATTTGCAGAGTATCCCTGGATGAAAGAGAAAAAGACATCGAGGAAAAACAGTCATCAAGGTAAGAGTAAGTAACTGTTTTGTTGTCTTTTTATATAGTATAAATCATTTAATTAATATTTATACTATTATTACAACATTCATTTTACTGACGAATAGTTAAATCATTGTGTGCATCATTATTGATACATTAAACTAGCTCAGAAATATTCGATTTTTAGCTACAGAGAAATACTACTAACTGCACCATTCAGATTTCATAAAAACAGTCGGCCGACACGGTAAATATCACAATCACATGCCAATTGCCTTGCATTCGTCTCCATTTCCTTTGGTTGCTGCATGGAAGCAGAAACGCACGCCAGAATCCACGCATGCTGCATACAAAATATTAATACATACATCATCTCATCTCATGCATTCTCGTTTCTCATCAATAACCCACCGTGTCCCTTTGCAAGACTAATACTTGTATTGATGGGAAAGTGTTGAATCATGATCATGACACGCATCTTTTCTCTTTATCAAACACAATCATCGTATCGTATCATCTTCATCATCATCATCGTGTATCTTGGTAGGATGCTCATTCAAAGGATAACACAGAAGCTTTATATTTCTATTATTTCATTTCATTTACTTTTTTACGGAGACATCCCCCTTTCATAAATGAAACGTATAAAATGAATGTGGTTAAGTATGTATGTATACTAATATTTCATACATATCATGCTTTGATATCGATGTCGCTTTTTATCAATGCAATTACACAACATGGTAAAGGAGCATATAAGTATGTGTGGATTTATCCCACGTATAATTTGTATGGGAGCATGCCTGCTGACTGTAGAGAGTCCGCTTTTTCACTTTTTATGCTTAAACAAAAGGCTTACATTGCATTCAGAATTTTAAAATCTGACAATTCATCGGTTTCATGAATTTAAAGTGGATATATGTTATGCTGTAATACATTTTTGGCTTCAATTGCGCAATGGGGTGGTGGTGAATAACAGGAGTTTTGTAGACTTCCTTTTGGTTACACACCATTACTATATGTGGAAGGAAGGGAAAGTCTGCTATATTTATCGTGGTTTTTTACTAATAATATATGGTAGTAATTCATCCTTTCATAATCCGTAGAATTGTAAATGCATCAAAGTAATAAGTATAGCGTTACAAAAGTTATTTACCATTCCATGATATGGCGATAGTCCTTTTTTTATCAAAAAGCAAAGCGTATAAAGATTATGCAGTTTCATTTGAAAACTTAATTCAACCTGTCAATGAATATTAAAGCTGCTGTGGTTGTGTCATAAACAATTTGTAATTTAATGGTGTCATGACGTGCATGTTTCTATTTGTTGAGGTCACAGTTGGATTTTTTTCATTTTTTTCAAATGATATGCTCCTGCAAGTACAAAGTAACACTGTAATAGTTGTGGTTTGGTTGTCAACATCGTTATTTTTGGATTAACGCTTTTTGAAGGAGAGAGGGCAACTTTGGAATTGGAACCCTTAGAAATGTTAAAATAAGAATCAAAATGTCTTTTTTCAATTTTAAAAAATAAATTGGGTTTTTATGTTTCACCATATTTCATTAAAATGAAGTAAATTTGACGAATCAATCTTTTAGTATTGTGCACAACCCGATACTGCAGTCTGCGAAAGAATAGTCTTTATGAGTTTGAAAAAGAAGCGTTCTCCTTATTCCGAATAGGATTAGCCCAAATATAGCAAATAGATTTTTACAGGATTGAAATGAAACCATGTACATAAAAAACTAGTCCGTGTATCAATTTCACTTCTTTTTGAACGCGTACAAATCATAGCATGCATTATTACATGACGGACTGTGTTCAAATGCCAAATATTGTTGTAAAACAGGGCAAGAATGATATTCATCATCACATGCACGGACGGTTGCCTTTACACAGTATGCGCTTGTAAAACGCATGGAACAAGGATCATGCGGTTTGCTTCTTGTCGGAGTTTTTCCCTTTTGGCTACAATATAAATGTCTGCCAGTCTCATGATATTTATGGTTTTCTCTTTCTTGGGGAGTCTTTTACACCCATGCCATTATTCACTATACAAAACTACACAAGAAACATGCTTTGGGTTGCTGGCATAGAGAATGGGCTTGCATATGTTGCAGAGCTAACCAGCAAAGTTAGTGTTATATTTATTCGTAATGCCTATTATCCTCTATTACTGACTTGTAATCGTGTTTCCTCGATTCTTGTTCCAATCTGTTAGGTGACTTCCTCCTACTTCATCTTTTTCCTTTTTTCAACTTCCTTTCACGAAGAAATATGTTATCATTTCTTTTTGTTTCATCCTGCGCTTGATAGAAAGCGGATCATTGTAGTAGAGACTGCTGGTGCCACTGCGTCGTCAAATAATATGCGTGTGGTGCGTAGGTGTAGTCCTACGTAACTTTTAGTAGAACTATCCCAAGTTGCAGCCACAGGTTACAATACTACTGCAGAAGTATAAAAATACAATGTTGAACATAAATGAAGTGAGCACATCTCGTGCTCAAGATCAGACAAAATCATGAGATTTTCTTGAGCTTCCAAAAGTAATTTCTAAGTAGCTGCCACTCGCTCGTCAGCACGGAATTCCTCGTTTAATGAATTGCTTTTGAGATAAAAGAAGTGCATGAATCTGATCCACTCCACTAGAACTGTTTCAAGGTGGTCTGGTGTTGATGCAATACATTACATGCAATTATGTGCGTAATCAGTGTGTGTGCGCATTATGGTTACGTATGATCAGTCAGTCTATTATCCTGCGTCAATTACCAAAAGTACGTCATATCATATGATGATGATTGTCTATTTCAATATTATGATCACATGGATTTGGCGAATACGTAAATTTTATTTGCAAATGACTGACTTGTCTCTAAAACACTTACCTTGCCTACCTCGTAGTTCATCCAAAAAGAGTAGTTACGTCTTCATCATTCCTCTTTCAATAGCGTCTGCGGCTGACTCAACTGTGGTGCCTTTCATCTCAGCAGCAGCAGCAGGTATAAATATACCTTAGAATACAAAGCAAAACGTAACTTATCACATCTTTCAACAGACAAAATAAAACTCATTCCAATGCAGATTTGATGCATGTATTTATTCAAAAGTTTTGTTGTGACAAAATCTGTCTCAAGCCAAGTCACCGAATCTCTCTCCTACATCTCGGAAGCTCACAACCTTTCTTCAAATCTTAAACATTTTTATGCAGTCATACCACCGCTTTTGCGAGCTGCTACTTATTGTTATGTATTGTTATTCCCCCACGCTTAGCGTACATCTATATACCACAGATACGTACATCATTCCAAAAGCTTCATTCTTTCTAGATATAGTATAATAGTAGTAGTAATTCCATTCCAATGCTGGTGTGGAAAGAGAAGAAAAAAAGGGAGATGTTTTGGAAAAGGAAAAAGAAGCAAACTCATCTTTCATTCATCTTCCTATCTGCCAATCTTCCTAGCTCACAGTGATACTGTGATTCTCTCTCTCTTTTTATCTTCGCTTGACTCCACCGCATCGTTTACTTTACTTACTGCTAAAATATCCAAAACACTTTGACTCGTCGCCGAAAAATCGGAAATCAGCTAAGGTACAATGGAACTTGGTAGAGCTCCCTATATGTATACACATGCATATGACAGGATATTTCGAGCCGCTTCATTCAACCCAAGTTCGAATTCATACATATACTTATATCGTGGATGATATGATCATGTCGTGTCACAATGTATAAACAACAATAAGCTTTTTTACTTTCCTTAAGTATTTATCTATATGGGATTTTCAACGTGCTAGTTATGTGTCACGCTGTCTTTTCCAATATATTTTTTCACAAGTGAACCACGCTTTTTGTGAGTCATGCATTAATACGCGCGTTCCTGTATGTATAATGTAGCAGGCTCGCCATTTCCCTGTCTGCCACAGCTAACTACGCCGTGACACGACTAACGAACAATCCATCCAAACTTTTTTTTCGTATGCTTTATTTTCGTTTTTTATTCAAGTTTTGATATATGCTACCAATCTATAATAATATGCGTCACTTTTAGCTTGTAGATTGACAACGATGGTCAGTTATATACGAAGAATGTAACTGGTAAATATTTTGGACAAAAATGCAATGGTTTATATAGACATCCTTACAATTATTATGGATACATTGCCAAACCGGATCCTTACATATCATAGTAATGAAACAAATCTGATCTTTTCTTTTTCATCTTTGGTGTACATGCCGACATATTGTAAAATGATATGATGGGCATCTGCAGCCTATGTCAAATACTATGCACTTGCTCAATACCAAACACATCTCATACAGTATGTATTTACTTTAACGTAGGGCGTGTGGGATTAGATTTTTGATTGACATGAGGGAAAGAGAAAAAGACCAATGGAAAGTCCAGATTGGATGCATGTGAATTTTAAAGAGATCACGAATCTGTGGCTTTTTTTACTTCTTTTCATGCTGTCGCTGTATGCTCTGCTCAAATATTCACGTACCGACATGAAGTTTAGAACATGTCATGCATGTGTATCTCGATAACCATATTTTAGGATGTGTTAAGTATTGATGTAGGAAGCACCTATTCGAATTTCTGTTACGTCCAATATAGCAAGAACAGAGTAAACCCCAACATTTTATGTATTCAAAGTGTAACTGGAGCGGATTGTTTTAAATGCTGACTGTGATATACTAAATACTATACTTGCATACCAAAAAAGCAGGACGATCTAACGAAGGATACCAAAAAATATCTGAAACGCGATTTTTTCCCATACTGTCAATCAAAATTCGTCCTCTTCTCCAATTTCACAGACTACATGCATGTTTTCATTTTGGGGATCGATTTTCAAGTACCATCATAACTAAAGCATTTGTTGTTGCAAGTATTCCTTTCGGTAGCTTTGTACACGTATTTCTTTTAGTCTTGTACTACTACTAAATTTTGATTACAACGGAAACGAAAGATTTGCAGCCAGTGCTACTAAATACATGCAGCAGCAGCCAATCAACATTCAAGAAAATCTTTAAAGTTTCTGGGGAAAAGTTTTTCCATTGAATTTCAATACATATTAGCCAACGTAGCACATTGTGATTTTGATTTTACCCTAGAAATGCATTGTGCATGAAATCGGCTAAGTCCTCAACTCAATCCTAGACTTTGAGACTCAAAACCCCAATCGAATTAAAGTAATACTGAAGAGCCTTTTCTTCTCCACATTTTACATGGATATTTGAGATCACGAATCTCTCCAAGTCAAATGCATTTTTCCTAAGCCCTCATTCTTTCCCTTTGAATTGGAAGTGAGCGCTGTGAGTGAATCCTGTCTTGCATCCTTTGAAATTCATATATTTGTAGAAAGAGAAGAAAAAAAGAGAGAATATAGAATGTAATTACAATTCCCCAACCGACTTCACCAATAAGGATACCACCAACGACTACAAAACTATCAAGCACTTTTGTAGGTAGGTTCCAACTTTCCACACACACAAAAAAACTACGAAAGAAGTTGTGGAAGTAATAGTAAAGTAGTATTCAGTCAGTCAGAGACTTGCATTCGAATTCGGTTTGTTTCCCAATGATCCCTTTTCCTTCCATTATAACAACCACCACTTTGAATTCAATGGAAATAAGGAAGCAATAGTTTTATATTGTATATATCGCCTCCACTTTGTGATCCTTATGTATTTCATTCACCTCTCAACACGAAACCCAATGTCGGCTTCACTTTAGTAAACGATGCGATCCCCAAATATAAACATACATTCGTATGTACAGCCAAGCCAACTAAGTTTTTCATCAGTATGCATCAGCGTCTGAAAGCAGCGGTTGGCAAACAAGCAAGGTTGAGCTTCGAGCTGCTGCTGCTGTTTTTTCGCAGGGATTTTTTCTTTCTCCTCCTGCCTCCTTTTTGGAGGAAGCTTACTTAATGTATGTATATACGTTTGCCTGACGGACGGATTGGATAGATCCCTTCCTTTTTTCTTTCTTTCTTTCTGTTCTGTCTGTATTCTTTCTCCAGAAAATGTCTGCTGGAGAATAAGAGAGATGGGTGCAAACAGAAAAGTGGAAGACCAGAGAGAAGAAAAGACTGTTGTGATGGGATGTGAGGAGAGAAAGATTCCGAATTCAGATTCAAAGACTTTGAAGAGTGGAGACAAGACAAGGGAGAAGACAAGACAAGACAAGCCAAGCCAAAAGGAAACTTCAGCTGGCGTCAGCAAAGTTTCCTGTCTTGGCTTGTCCTTTTTCCTTTTTGTAGAATAATATATCCAATAGCGATGTGTGATGGTACGTGCAGATCACTCTCTGCTTTCACGAGCTTTTAGTCATTTTAAGCTAGTTCACTGGTGGTATACTGGAAACGAAATGAGGAGTAAAGCATAACCAAAACAGATATAGGGTGCTTTCAAGTGTAAATTCGTATGTGTGGGATAACTAAGGGATTTAAGTTTCTTTTACTTTTAGATTTCTTCAGATTTTTGCATTTTCAAGAATGATAGTACGCGAAGATTAGTTATAATTCCTATTCATCAGATTTCAGGCCGTTGTTGGGCTGATAAGTAGATTGCATAACCTTAAGCAGATTTCAAGTCGTGGCAAACAAACCCCAAAACATTACCTGATCTGAAACAATTTGATTAATTTACGAGATAAATTGGCAAAATAAATGCTATGCTAAACAATAATTCTGATAACGCTGATTTTCTAAGTTAGTTAACAATTCAATGCCTGTTTTCAGTTCTATTAATATCAAACAGTTACTTTTTGTCCCTTCAAACAACTGTACGCTGACTGTTTGGATTTATTTCTTTTTGAATCCTAATTAAAACTTGATGTGACAATTCAAGTAACGTTTCCACATGTATCCTGTCATACTTTGCTTGTATTCATATATATGCCATACCTAAAAAAGAAATATGAGTGTTGAGCTTCGTTTTGAGATTGGGAATTAGCTTCAAAATCCCATTTTTATCTAGAGGCAACCCACCAGAAATCTCATATAGCCAAACATCAATCATGTTTCAATCAGCACCCATACTTGCATCTAATAAATTCCTGAAATCGAATCTTACATCTTTTCTACCTGTCAAACTCGTTAAGAGTAAAATGTAATGTAACTGTCCTAATAAGTGCCAAGAATGTTTCATAGTGTAGCCGCTGTTACAAAAAAAGGTCTATGGTAATCTAAGCAGCGTTGTATACACTCTATTCTCCTTTTAGTCTAGTGTGGAAGTCACATTCTTGTTAAGTAAAAAATATAACTTAGGAATTGACTGGGAGGAACTAAAGTTGATTGAAAGCTGTCATGTCACTCATTCTTGAACAGGAAATCCTTTAAAACTCTCTCAAAAGAAATATTCGTTAGCTAAAATATGAAATGCTGCATAGCTAAAATAATAGAGTTCCATATTATCTATGCTTCTGTGCATAATAGTATGCATATAACGTCAGTGCACCTAGTTTCTGCTGCTACTTTTGGAGAGCTGATTGACTAGGGAGAAGCATTATCGAGCGGATCAAAGTGATAACACGCATTATCCATCCATATTGCTGTGCATTTTGGAGTAGTCGTCGTGTAACAAACCAATAGATCACTTTTTTGATATGAGTAGCAGGCAATATCCTTAGCATTTCACACTGACAATGACAACAAGTCAGAAAAACATCTCGTAGTGAAATGAAGGTGATGGAAGTGTAAAACTCAAGGAGACCCAACAAACCAATATAATATTATGCACCATGTAACTGAGCCTTTTTTTACATATATTATACACGTATAGTAGAGAACTTTATACTAGTCTGACTGACGGGCTGTGAATAAGCAAAGCTTTTAACGATAAAAGGGGTAAAGGTATAAGGGCAAGTCACATTTCTGTTGTAGTTGTCGCCTCCTCATGTTTATGCACATGAGAGTTTACACACAATTTACAATATACGGCTTCTTCTCGCCTCTCCATCCAAAATGTATGACATTGTATGAGTTTCAGATGTGGATAAATGAAAATATCCATTCGGACTCTTGACACTGTTGCCTGTTCAAGGGAAGAATGCATGCATTTGTGTATAAGATTTTTAGGCTTTGAAGAAAGCACACATCAATCATTACACTGAACGACAAGTATCAAAAATAAACCTTTTTAGCGTCTGCCTTTTTCTATCTTTTCTACTTTTGCTTTTCGGCTAGTGTGCAAGAGATATGTAACTTGTTTCCTCTTCCAACTTCCCCGTCAATGATGTTCCTGTCTTTTTTTATTTTATGCACCACATTTTTCTGATGTGTTTGTTCCTCTCACAAAGGGCAAAAATACATATTATTTTTTTCGTTGGAAATCTCTCGACACAATTTTTAACCGTTTTTTCTTTCTCCGCTAGCTCATTTTTTATTTTGCTTCGTATCAATTGTAGTGTCGAAGAGCTAGAGCCACTGAACTTGTATAATATAATGTATTCACTACTGTCGAAGATGACAACACGTTTAGCGTATACGAAGCAATTGTACACTTTGCTAAAGAACAAAAGAATGATGGATAAGTTTGTAAATTTTTTTTTCGCTTTCATATATTGCATGTTTCTTTTGTATGTTTATCCACACTTTCTGGCGTAATCCTTTTCCTGGTTGATTTGTTACGATTTCTCTACTAGCATTTGAAATGTAGGTTTGTTTTTTTCTAAAGGAATAAGTATTTCTATGCTCAAGAGCATTTTGGAAAACGTTACAAATAAGTTTTTATTTTGTCATGTATCCGTCAACTGCTCATTGCATTCAGCGTTAATTTGCTGTTGCCTAAAGACACTTTCTTGGATGGAATTGGAATGCTGGATAGAAGGAAAAACAACGACAGGCAACCTTGTACGATAACCGTTTGTGTTTGAGAGAGAAAATAGCGTCATGTCATGTGTGTTAGTCATCAAATGGGAATATCGTTTGCTTGTGGCCTAAATACCATTTTTTCCTGATGGGATAGCATAAACTAAAGCTGAAATACATACATATTATATTGTTATTTCATGCCTGAAACATTTAGCAGACAAATTTTTCCCCAAAACGCTGAACAACTTCCATTGTCATGAACTAAAACTGTGGCAGCCAAGCGCAAAGCTATAAGCCGCCAAACCATTCAATCCAGCCACTTCGCATCAGAAAGCTTTCGACAAAGCACTTTATTTATTCGATTTATGAGATGCAAATAACAACTTCACCAGACCAGAGCTGTTTTGTTTTTTGAACGCGCATCCGTAATATAGAGGAGTAGTAGAGTATGGAGTTATCTTAGCGGAGGACGAAAAAAGATTAATGTTTTCAATGAGTGACTGGCTGACTAACCCTTTACGACTAATAGTTTGTTTCCCGTCTGCACCTCCAACCGAGAAAGATTAATAGGTTCCATAGATTAACACTGAGGCTTCCTACTGCTAGCCATAAATGTTTCATTCAGACTTGCCAATGCCATGACTTGTTGTGTTGGATCTGTGGACTTGGAATGGAACACGATATTATGCATAGACTTAATTTCATAATGTGCACATTTTGCAAGAAAAATTCATGCATTGCATGATAACATGCATATTATTATGGCATATCATGTATTTATAGTACACAGTCTGTAATACCAAGTTGACTGACTTCCTGTTGAAATCAGGCTGATTTTTTTTTAAAAAAATTTCAAATGAAGAACTTTATCCGCATTTGAATCACAATTGATTCAGATTTAAACTAGATGATGGTGCTCAAAAACGTAACTATATTAAATTTTAACCATGTTGATCTATGATTGCAGATAATGGCATGCCCAGAAGACTCCGCACAGCGTATACAAACACACAACTTCTGGAGCTAGAAAAGGAATTCCATTTCAATAAGTACCTTTGTAGGCCAAGAAGGATTGAAATAGCTGCATCTCTTGATTTGTCTGAACGACAGGTAACTTACAGAGACTCTGTTTAGTAGTGTTTATACATAGTCTAAAGAGTGCGAGAATGTGCTTCAATGAGTGCTTTTAACTTTGGTTTCACAGGTAAAAGTATGGTTCCAAAACCGTCGCATGAAACACAAACGGCAGACAATAAGCAAGAGTTCTGGTGGTGAAGACGGAGAAAAGTCCACAGACGGCAAATCATCTACAAAGGGAAGTGGCGACTCTGGAAGTGCAAGCAGCAAAGTAGCCTTGGGCTCTCCAGCCGAGGATAAGAAAAGTTGCCAAAGCTGTGATCTCATGACGCCACTCTCCCCACTGACCCTCTCCTCATCCTCCTCATCTGTTGGTGGCAGCAGTGAGCGGGGAGCAAGTGGAGATAAACTCCTCAATAATAATAACAATAACAATTCTATCAAAGCATCCACCACATCAGCAACCGGCAGCAATGCCAATAACACCAACAATATCACTTCATCTTCCGCACCCAACAATGGCCCAAAAAGTAGCAATAAAGCGAAATCTGGTGGTGTTGGTGGTAGCAGCAGCAGCAGTAACAGTAATAATAATAATACTATCAGCAATAGCTTAGGGAATCCCAGTGACAACAATAACTCATCCTACTACAAAGACAGTAATCCTAACAATAGCCATCTCCTACAACAATCTCAGCTTTCCTTAGACGCAACAGGGTTAACGACCTGTGCATCTTCCTCCGATAACAACATCGTCATGCTCAAAACTGAACCTATGTGCACTAGCAGTGGTTCAAGTGCAAATAATATTATGAGTCGTAGTGAACACCACATTGGAAAAAAGTCATCATCTGATCTCACCAAGATTACGGGCTCCACCACAAGCAACAATAACGGTGGTGGTCACAATCTCATTGTCAACCCATTTGATAGCAATAATCAAAGTCCCATAATGGACACGAAAAGTCCACTCTTAGATAAAATGTCTAGTAGCTCTTCGGGAGCCAGTCAAATGACGAAGCAGCAATACAAACAATCCTGTCTTTCTGGAATGACCCCAAAACGAAGTAGAGGTAGTAAAAACCACCACAATAGCAATCAAATACAAAGCCAATTAGCTACTGCCGGAGGATCATCAGCTTCCTTAAATGCTGGCTCTGTAATGTGCCCGTTTGAGTATGGGAATGTGAGCCCTGTGGTTCCAGGAATGGGAAGATATCCATCACAGCAACATAATCAAATGAATAGTAAATATAGCGGAAATGAGAGTTACGTGAACGGGATCTCAGTTATGACAAGCCGGTTTCAAGCGAGTAGTCTTGGGGGTGGTGGTGGTAGTAGTGGTGCGAGTAGTCCGGTGTCAGCCACATTGCCAGGCCATCATCACCAAAGCGGGAGTGGAAGGAGTGGGAAGAATGGGATGAATAATGTGGTAGATAGATATGGGCCATACGGTTCAACAAATATTCCAGAAAATGCTGCATATTGCAACTACACCGGTCAAGGTGGTGGTGGTGGCTATCCACCGGAAAATCGAGGCTATCATCATTCAAGTGGAACAGGAAACAGCAGCAGCAGCAGTGGTGTTGGTGTTGGCAATGTGGGTACAGCAGGTGGTTATGGAATGGGGTATTCCACAACAACCGATCTTGTGGGAGCAGGAGGAACATGCCGAGAATCTGGAGTAACAGGAGTAGCAGCATATGGGCCAACTGCAGTTATGTCTACGAGTCCAAACCCCGCTGTTGTGGCAGCTCATGGCTATTCCCATTACAACACTTTTGGGAGCTCTTCAGGAAGCGGTGGAGCAAGTTACGGTTCCGGAAGTCAACAAAATCCTGGGCAATCCCAGACTCAGCACATCATCCCAACTCCCGGGTCCGGGACTGGAGGAAACGGTAGTGGCAATATGTCCTCGTATTATCATATCGCGCAAGGGACGACTTACCCAAATCATCAAGGTGGCCTTGTCGCTACAAATCATCCTGGGGTTGACTACCCTTCCGCCTCATCTGCCCCTGGCTCCGCTTCGAACAGTTCGCCTTATTCTGGTACTTCCAACGTTATTAACAGTTATGGTGGTGGAGACCCCGTTGAATCATTTTTCCCTGGTCAGCAAACAAGTGATTCGGGCTATTACGACGATCCAGGCTATTCAACTCATCAGGGTCATGGTGCGCCCGGTTATCATCATGGGCATGAGGGTGCAAGTGTGGTTGCAGCAGCTGGAGGAGCCGCTGGTGGTGAGTCTTACGCTCAAGCATATCCTGGGTATTTTGACCCGTCTTCCACGGGTGTACACCATCATTCTGAAAATTCCTCCTCATCCGATTTTAATTTCTTGACCAATATCGCTAATGATTATGCCCCAGAGTACTATCAACTTAGCTAAAGATCAAGAACTACAATATCATAATATGCTATTTTACCCATTGAGCAGCTTTCTTCCAGTGGAAAACCAATTCAATTTAGTACTACTTGAAACACCAAATATAGCATACATAATAATTGTACTTCACTTGTAGCATATACGAACTATAATTATAAAAGTATGATAAAGATAAACTATATTACGTGTGTATTTCACCTACATTACAAACCACAGTAGTTATAAGCCATCATTAGCAATACATTGTCGACGTTCTGTACCAAAACCCCCAATCAAGCAAAACTTGATCGTTTTTGCAACAATTTTTATAACCTGCAGATTCATGCATGAATTGCTAAAATGCGGGGAAAGCATATACCAATGCAAAATGTATGTATATATAATGCTAGGCTATCGTTTTTGTGCACTAAAGCTGGTGAAAGACAACTTGTAAAGTATTGATTTATATAAGAGAACGAAAGGGTATCATTGATCTTATTGTTAATTTACGCATTTACGCTTCAAACATGCGTTTTGTTGGAAATATATAAATAGAATTCTTGTAAGTTACAATAAGTCATTAAAACTTAAACAATCATAAACTAGACATCAGCGTACTCATAAGCACGTTGAAACGGAAATGCGTAAATATGTACAGTATACATAGTCAAAATAAGAAACATGTAAAATGCATTTAAAAGCTAAGGACTCTTAATTATTATTATGTCAGTTTTTCTGCAATAAGGATGGCGATGCAATCCCGGTACTGTAATACTTTATTGTATGTATCCAGCCGATCTAATGCAATGCATACTATATACATATATTATATTAATTTAATGTATTAACACCATAATCTTAAAAGTGAAATCAAATCAGCAGCAGTTAAGTTTTAATGAGCAAATGGTATAACTATTTTGAATCAGTATTTGTTGAATGATTTTTATGCAACGAATCGCTTTACAACTACTACAATTGTATATTATATATAAATATTATTCAAGTAGATTTTCCAAGATAAATATTAGCACATATTACATTCAATCAGGTGCATTTGTGCAACCGATACGTACACGTCACACGAATACATAATAATAATCCCAGTGAAAATTATTCATCTGTATAACACACCCAACATAATATAAAAACCTCCAAAAATAATATGACATCGATTACAAAACTCCAGTTTCAAATGTTAATAAGACTATGTCAAATGTAAGCTACTATTATTAAGACAGGTAAATATTTAGGAAGGATGTATTGCCTATAATAATTACCATGTATTATTATTGTATTAATTATTGTGGTAAATGAAATATGAAACTAAGCATAACAATGAAACTTATCAAAACCACTCAGAGATAAGAACGCACGCAATAAACTGATAGACTTTTTCTTCAATTCGTAGATTGTGCAACACAAAAAACCTGCTACACGAACATATAAATACGTAATACGTACAACGTATATATACAACATGGGTACATATATCTTGCTAAAATACTGTTCTTTTGCAATAAATCCAAGTTTAATTACAATCACTTAATTATAAACCATCACTAAACTAGCGTTTGCATTACAACAGCTATCTTCATTTCCAAACTTCATGTGGAATGGGAACTCTTGAGGATAATATGACGAGTAAGTATGAAGGAAAAGCGGAGGGAAAATATATCTGTAAATAGATAATAGTGGATCATTTGTTCAAAGTACTAAAGCTGTAGTACAACAAACAACGTAAACATCAAAAACTTCTCTCATGTTAACGCTCCGAAGAAGATAGACATTTCCATTTTGGATGAAAGAGAGAGAGAGAAAAAAAGTATCATCCGGTGATGTTGGTTGCTTTTACCCTGAAAATGAGTAGAGAACCTCTTGTTCCACAACACATATTATGCAAAACACCATGAGCCATTCGCATTACATAATATGATCTCATTTATCTGGAAACACATCATTCAGCAGAGAAAATCAGAAGCAAGAGGAGCAGCAGTGTGGGGCAGCATCAGGACAACTCTTTATGTACCTAAACGGCACATCTAAAAACTAAAACTGCGTTGTTCCATGACCATATTCTTAATCTAGCTTATATATATTCATATAGTAGATACAACATTTCATATTCTGTAACAAAGTGTGCTAAAGTAGTAGAGCATACTGGAGAAAAGAGTCAACAGCAAAGCAATACTTCTTTTCCTGATGATATCCGCCATGAAAACTACGAGTTAACTATTAGACTACTGCCGGCTCGTCTACTGAAATCCCAAATAATATTACATCGAATCATATTCAACGAAACAGGCTCCCTTCACTTAAAAACAGTGGCACAGTCACTCAACACTTATACTAAAAACTGAGCTCAGCTCGAGCTCGATCACTTCCACCCAAAATTCCCTAAACTCGTGAAGAACTCAAAGCAAAAGTAGGAGAAAGCAGCTATTATATTGAATTATATCATTTTATCATTTCATATATAGAATTTCTCTATAAAATGCAAACGGGTTACATGCACATTACTCCAAAAAACTTACTCCTTTCTCCACCATTTTAGAGCAGTCCCGGCATCGAAAAAAGTTACATACCGTAGTACAACCACTACTACTACCTCGTACAATTTTCTCTTACTCAAGAACGATGCAGCGTAGTCACAGTCTCAACTCTCTCTCTCGCCTTAGAAGTAAGTGGGAATCAAATCTGAAGTTGAGCAAAAAGCACTCTTCAAATCGTGCGTACATACCTAAACGCAATATGTGCCATCATTATATAACGTATTAAAAATATATTCATAGCAGTTTGTTCTTTCTACCACACGAGCACATTTCTCAATGAAATGAACGAAGCCAAGTGTGGAGAGATCTTTTCCGTTGCTTTGCTTTTCCTAAGTGATATAACTGCAGCTAATGTTATGCTAACAGTAACAGTAGGATGGAAGCCGGAGACTCAAAAAAACGAATCTCAATTTTGGGATATCAACCAACGTTGATGTTGATGCATATAATATATGCTACACCAAATATACATAACAAAAAAACTATGGGCTGACTTGCTAGATTTTCCTTATATTACTTTTCTCTTACGTATACATATATTGAGCTGGAGGATGAAAGCAAAAAGAGAAAAAAAGTGCCAGTTTAGTCGGCAGTTACAATTCAATGTTGTTTTGTTATTCTACCATCAAGTAAAAGAAAAAAATGGTTTCCTTTACTTCCTCTTGCTCCTTTAGCCTGAACTTTTTCTCAGAGTTCCCACTTTGCATGCAGTTGCTCAAGGTAAACTAAATTCCACAATACAATATACACTAATGGTAATCGTAAAATGCATGGTTGTTTGTGGCTTTCTACAATCTACTATGAACCCATCTTTTGTAACTAAATGATGTTGATGAATGTCAATTCTATAAAATCTTATGTTTCATGACAAATAATGTTAAAACGTAACAAATGGACTTGAAGGCAACGAAAATATTAATTCGTATTTATTTTTAAAATGAGCCTATGATTTTGGATTGATGTCCATTCTACTTCTATTTTAATTATTCTCGAAACATTTCGATTGTTTCATTAAAAGATTGACATGTCCCGAAATATGTTACAACGACTTTCATGCTATTTCAAACAACATGATTTGCAATTGCAATCTACATCGTATCACCATAGCCTAGCAAATGGGAATTACTACAAAAAGTTTGCAATTGTACACCAGGCACCACCACGATCTTTGATGTTTGCTTACAGGCTCTGCATCGCTCTGTGAATACATCCCGAGAAATCACTTTTTTACGTCGTTCCTCGTTTCCAACCCCAAAATGAAGTCAGTAAAGAGAAGGATGTGGTACGATATAATACAGCATTGGTTGGTTATTTTCCTGGTGGTCGGGTTGCTGCTTAAAGTAAGATGAGAAAGAAAATGTTTCTTGGTAAGTTATTTGGAAATGAGCTTGATTCCAGAGCAGCAGCAGCAACCAGAGAGGCGGTATATATTAAGTACAATATTCAGTTTATATCAATGAAAAAACCCAGTTTGACTTTACTAACTGAGTGAGAATCGTAGAAGAAAGCAGAGTGATACGATATATATGCATGGATATGCCTAAAAGTGTATATATCCATTGAAACTTCATGAAAATCTTTAGGAAGAACCACATTTCCCCATTGCAATCATTTACATAATGGCTTCGCAACCCAATATCGATCTGTCAATGAGAGGCTTGGAACACCACATGGTTGGTTGTAGTACAAAAAGGAAAAGAAGAATAAAAAGCGACGGAGATTAGGGACAAGTTGCAGTCTCTTTTTTTAGGTTTTTTCTCTCTCCATTCTCTTTGTCAATGCAAAAGTTAGATGGAAATGAAGTGCTTCTTGACTACACTCCTCTAAAATGATGATAAAAATAATGGCTCCGCTACGTGTTTGGCTTACATGCTTTCTCTTAACCTCCTACTTCCGTGACAAAGGCCACTACTTGAGCCAAACACTGGTGTATCTTGTTTTGTTATGCTCGTATTTTTAAATGCAAACCACCTCAACTTGTAGCAGTCAAAAAAATGTTTCCAAACTCAACAGCGGTTCGGACCTAGGACCCATTTGTAAATATTATGGTTTGTTAAAAATATTCAGTTCATCAACCCAGTTCAAATCAATCAAAGCTTCTGGTCATGATAAATATTCATTCGTTGAAAACCACTCATTTTTGTCGTTGCCAAACTATCGACTTTATGTGCAGATAATACCAATAATGTAATAATTACTTTATCGAGCGGTATTTTTAGCATTATTCTACTTTCTACCTTCATTCTATGCAATAAAACATCGATTTTAGGCTGTTAATTGCTCCATAAATTAATTTTAATATGGTGATAGGGATGAAACCACTTCTCCAACAGTTCTTATGGTTTGTGGGTTCACGGACGCACATCTCTTCTATGGAGCAAACTGTATACGCACCCATATACCAAAGTTACGGGCAACCTGAAAGGGTGTCGTAAATCAAGGTTAAAACGATGTAATTGAGTTCCCACAGAGACGTCTACAGTCTTTTTAATGGTAGATTTATGGTTTGTTTATATGGTGTCAAGTTGGCTTGCCGTAACCTCCCGGAGAGAGCTACTGCACGTATCCACAAGCACTGATTCACTACGCGTACCGCACAAAAAGCAATACCTAAAAGGATGTACATATATGCAAGCATGCGATGAGATATTTGTTCTCTTTAGCTAATTCTGCGTAAGCATGCAGAGCAAAGGGTGTTGTATGAAATGCTCTAAGTAAGCGAAAACAAGTAGTTTGGGAGATATATATGTATATATATACGAGCACATGAGCAAGTTTTGAATACAGATCTTCTGTGAGTTCTGGTCCATCCCTCAAGTTTGTATTTGTACGTGTTGTGCAACTCTTGATTGTTAATGCTTAGCTCCCTGTAAAAGTTGGAACTTGGGAATAATGCAAATAATACACGATTCATGGGTTTTGCGTATCGGAAGGAAGTATTGAGTCTAGATGGGTTGGCGTTATTGTAGCATCGCTAGGAGCAAGAGCAGACCCTCCACCTAGAGTACCTTTTGTGAGATTCCAAGCAACCCTTTCCCCATCTCGGCACCCTCCGGAGCGGTCCGATACTTATGGAATCGGTACCAGGATTAGCATTTGAAATCAAATAAGTAGTATACATGTTGAAGCAAAGTACGTAAATAGGCATCTTAAACGCTTTGGTAGCATTATGTCTGAATTTGAAACGAAAACCTTATGATTAACTCTAATTAATGTTAAGAAAAAGCTGATGAATGATTTTTTAAACGCTTGTATTATACTTTGACCAACAGACATCACCGAGTAAGAGGTTTATGACTAATAAAATGACTATCGATAATGTTGGTCTACTGACAGAACGTTTTAAAAATAGCACAGGACGCCCGTAATAACTGCTCCAACATAAGCTCATTGAATTGAGTAAAATGTAAAAACAAAATATTTATTAGAGTACAAGTAATAGATACTGCCATATTGACTGCATAAACGAATTTCATGCATTTTTAATTTTAGTATTTACGGTTGAAATTAAGCACATTAGAGTAGGCACTTGTTAACTGCCATTACAACGGTGGAAAATTTAAATTATCATAATATTCATACAGGTTCATTTCTCCAAATATACATTAAGTATTGCAACTACAGAAGAAACAAATGAGCAATAGGTTTACTTTAGTAGCAGCAACCCCGAACGGTGAAAATATGGACGATAGCGCCCCATTGGAAGACGCGGATGAACTTTCCCACAGAAGTTGGTTTGTTGTACTGGTTGTGAGTCAATAGGGGACGTCTACAGCTACCTATCTTTGGGATCGACAAAGAGTGAGTTTCGCTGGGCTGGGGGAATGAGAAATCTGAAAATCTTTGCATGGAGACTCAATGATGGAAAGTTATGCAATTGGAATACAAATATAGCGTATCATAAATTTAGAAAATAAAATTGACGAAACTGTTTAAGAAAACAAGAGTTGTGATTAGGTCAACTAAAAAAGTTAGTAAGTGTGAGCTAAATCTACTATCAAACTCCGTGAGTAATTATTGTTGTCATATTCCTGAAAAGGAATACCTTTTAGTTGCCAGCTACAATTTCAGAATCGAAATCTGAAAACTTCATGCTAGCGGTATTACACGCTCCGCCTATAATCTGGCTGATATATAAGTGAGAAAAGAGGTTCTCTATCGTTATTAACAGAAAACTGGAAAAAAATATCATGACATGATTTGGCGAACAAATATTTATAATTCATTAACAGATGTCCAGATATGTAAACGAGGGTCGGAACTCTTTTACTTCGAACCGAGGATTTAATCTAAACTAACACCATGGATGATGGATGAGGTCAATATCTCTGACACTACCACTGCATGCTCCTTTTGAATTGCATATTCAAAAAACCTTTGCACGCTTTTCTCGAAACATGCCAGGACCATTGTTGCTCACATCTAATCTTCCTCAATGCGTCAGCATTGCATATTGCATATCGAGTACAACAACAATTTTCTGAATTCATGCACTGGAAATCGCTGCATTTAAATTTTAATAAGAATGCCGATATGATTAAGATTTCGGTACACCAGTAAATCCAGTGCAATATATACTTTCTACAGAAATAATCCGTTGCACCTTTTCCCCTATTACTTTAGTTCATTTTGAATCGGAGTTCGCAGTTGAAGCTGTAAAAGTTCATTACTTCATAAAAAGTTAAACCTATTTTCAGTTTTGATCAACAAATCATGAATGCATTTACTCTTACCACGCATATTCAATTTGGAAAATGAATTTTCATTGTCAATATTCATTTTGATTGTAATATGGTATGCACATATGTACGTGAGTTAATGTTATGTACTCAGGGATTCTATTTCTACCATAACCATGCTGAGTCAAAAATCATCCAAAAAAATAAGGGTAAATGTGAAGTGTCTATTGGATCACGACTACGACGATCTTCCACAGATCCATCAACTTGTGCTGACAGCAGCCGTTAGAGACTCGTGATACGGAAACAATGTAATAATAACTACAACCACCCTATTCACAAACTTGGAAAAAGTAAATGTAATATAAACCTTGGCTAAAAATGATATGACACACATACCAAAATTGGCCAACAAAAACTTTCAATTGGAGCTCCTACGCCGTGATTACCATTCAACACCCATAAGAAGAGCTATAAGGCCAAGGTAGGTAATTGGTGATTATTTTAAAACACATCTACATCATAACGTAAGGTATATTTGCATATATTTACTTTTTGTAATCGATTGTTAGTTCACTTTCTCTATGTAATTATAAAACCAAAGCTTATAATTAAGGTAATCAAAGCCGTTTCTGTACATCTAATTCCATTTCCCATTTAATTAACTCAGGTGAAACCATTCACAAGCCGTAGTTGGTGACTTTTTTTTAAAGAAACGTCAAACCAAGGTTTAAACAGAAACGGGTTGCGTTTGAGGCACGCTTTATGAAAATTGGATTTAAAGAGTGCATTTTTATTTCCTTTTCTAACCGTTTCTCATTCCAGCGTTTCATTGCAAACGCCAATAAACACGAAGGAATAAGATGATGCTTTGCGTGCATGCTTCCGTACTGCTACCGAAACTGTTTTGTAGGCAAAGCATAACACAATCCGCTTAAATTTCTCTGTTCAGTTTAACTAGAGCTGACTTGGATAGAAGGCTACCATTTCTGAATGCTATTCAGCTGTTTGAATGCATGAACGATGCGTGAATGGAAAGGAAGAAGTTGCATGTATAGTTGTAAGTTTGTAACTTCAACTCGCTGCTGCTTTCCAACATCCAAGTTTATATAGTGAAGGCAGGGGAAAAAGAAAGAAAGTGATCCGTCTTCTGCTTGTCATCCTATCCCATATGAGACATCTGTATATATATGTTTGGAATGAAGCTCCGAAGCTGAAGTTTAGTTCAGCAAGTTGAAATTCTTTTTTTTTTTCAGGATCCTGCAAACAACCAGAACCTCTGTTTCTCCAACTTGTTTCACACAAGTTAATATCTCGCATCTCTCGCTCCTCTCACTCACAACGGAGCACCACGACCAACGGACGAACGACCAACAAAATAACAACAATAACAGGCTGAATCCCATGTGTATTGCCAGTAGACACGTTGGACACGGACAGTTTCACAGATTTCAATTCTTTCTTAATTTTTTTCTGAGTCTGGTGGCTGTTGCAAACGTGCTCCATAACACAAATCCAAAACCTACTATACCTAGCAGCTCATGAAACTAGACTCATAGCAGCAATGTAATATCCGTTTCGTACAGATGAACTAAATGTCCTTTCATGATACCTCAATTTGATGCTTTATATAATACAATACAATTTTCAGTCGTGACTGACTATGGGATTATTGCTTCAAATTCAACAAAAATTATTTCAAAAGTTTAATACAGATAAATTAGGAGCGTTTGATAAAGTTATATGATTTTATTTTCGGGAACTGTTATAACTCAAATTACGGAAATGTATGGTAGAGAATATGTTAGAGTTTTCAAAAAATAAACGAGCAAAACTCAACGAACAATTGTAGCCAATAAGTAGTTTGAGTATAGTTAACTTTTATTTGTGTCCAAACCCAACTAACTTCTTTGTGAGTGGATTGTATTGTCAAGTATTTCTCGTTGAAGTAATGACAACCTTTTCTACTGTTCAAGAAATTGACGGCTCTCATTCTAGATCGTAGATGCATCTCAATCATTCAAGTTTTGCTTTTCAGAAGTTACGTATTGATTGGCAAGCAAGGCTATTCTGTTCTAACCGTTTGTTGAATAACGATAATGTTGGGCTTGACAAAATTGTAAAGCCGAGCAATTCATACGTATTTGGTGTGTTAGCTACTTATACAGTTGAATACCAACATCAGCCATTGTAAAAAAAAGTATGAATAAGCAAGGAATAAGTTATCCACATCTTCACTGCATGCTGCTGCCACTACTTGGAATTCGCAGGAGACAAGTGAAACGTTACATTTTGGTGACATGATTTTAAGGACTGTTCGGCATTGGTTGTTTGCGTAAAACCACACAAATACATGACATAAAGTCCTTTTATCAATCTCACTATACATTAAGATGTACTATGCATGTTGTCTATGTGTCCAGCGAAATCCCAAAATGTGTTTGGGAGCAAGCAAAGTAACATGTACATACCTTCCGTCGGTACAATTATTGTATATTTTGTATGTTTTTGATTTGTCTACCCGGTTTTATTTCTTTACTGGGTGAGTGAGAAACCCATCCATTTTCCTAAGCTTGGCAGATGAAATCTTTTTATGACACCGGTCATGTAATAGCAGTCCTTAGTTGTCCCTACATTGTTCACACTTCCCCACGTTGTGCTTAATTTTATGCGCATAGCGTTTTCTCACTACTTTCTTCTCATTCTAGAGGGAGATGGCAGGGGTCTCGTTTTTTATCCGTATAACATAACCCCTAACAACGATATCAATGGAAATGTACCAGGGTACCTCAAATAAATAAGATTGATTCCATGAAACAATGAGACAGTACAATTTTAACAAAACGGACAAAATTATTCTGTATGCTAATCTTCAATAATATGTAAATTGCCACCCGGCAAGCTTTGATAGTACAAAATGTATGTTTCGTAAAATATCGACAAAATTTTAGTTTGAAATGTCAGCATATACTAAAAACCGGTCGGCGGACTATGTCCGATCGTATAGAATAATGCTAAATGAGCTTACCAGGTCCAAAATTCTTCCCAGAGCAACATCAAATCCCAGAATTTACAGTCCTTCCACCACGGTTAGCACAGTTGATGCGAGTATAGTATACTTCCCGTTGTTTTACGCTGGCGAAAAAGGAGCTTTAGGAATATGGGAGAAACATGTACTGATGAAGCTAAAACCTTTAAATTTGCAATTGATAAACATGAACGTTTTGTTTTTAAAAACTCTTAATCTTGAGTAATGATAACGGTAATTGAAATTACAGGCGGGGATGGGCAGTGTAAAGCGTCGGTTGGATGATGAAGATCGCTCATTTCACGTTCTGGAGTTGTCAAATCCAAGATCCAACTTAGGCACGTTTATCTGTGCGCCAAAGTCACCTATGAATGCTCTTCATGTCACTCTACCTCATATGATTATTGCCATGAAGAACTACAGACGAAATTTTGCTTTTGAAGTCCTGGTTATGGATAGCAATGCGTATAGAAGACGATTTTCTTTTGCCACGTGGTACAACCCATCCTCGCTAAAAAAGTTTTCATTCATGTGTCAAGTTCCGCTGCGATTGGAGATTGGGTGGAATGAGATTCATGTCAACTTTAATGATTTGGTGAAAAGCACGTATAAAACTACATATGTGGAGACGATTAGAGTGCAGGTTTATGCCAACTGCAAATTGAGACAGGTGCTCTAACATATTAAATTAGATACGGGATAGTTAATATGACTACATGAACACTTTTATGAAAATTATTTCATTTTTCATTTCAGATTTTCTTCTGCGACGACAGCATACTCAATGGAGAACTTCCAGTTCCCTCAATGCGCGATTTCAATAATATCGGTCTCCTTCCTCTCGACTTTGGTCCAAGAACACATCCTGACGCTGTTGAACATGGACCGGACAGGGTCAGAGATCTTCCTTATGTCGAACCCGCACTTCAAACGGCACAATCACGTTTGGAGGTAGATGTGAAGCATCTACAGCAAAAGCGATTCAGTGAGGTAGCCAAGCAGAGATTACTTTTGCAACCCTACAAAACATATTTCCGTGATTTGCTTCAAGAGGAAAAGTTGAAGCGAAAAGCAAAAGCTGCAGCTGAAGCAGCCCTGAAAGCAGAATTGATCACATCTAAACTTAATGATGAATCATCTCAAAGTAGCCGGACCAGCACAGCGGATAAAGGGGACAAAATTCCAACACTTGCGGATATCCGAGATTTATTACAAGAAAAGCCCCTGAGTTATCCTGTTAGCGAGAAAGATTTAAAACCTGGAGGATCATCCCAAGCTCAAAAAACTGTGGAGGAAAGTTCAATGCCAAAACAACATAAGCCAGCCGGACAAACACCAACAACATCTACTAACAATAACAATTAAATCCATTTTCCGTTTTCAACTTGTGTACAAATTCCAATAATGTTATTACTACAGAAATTTTTAGTGGCAATAAAAAATTGAATAAATTACGACCTACTACATTAAAATGCAACATTACTAGAAGCGTCACACACACTGCCACCACCGCCCTTTGATCTAGCTAGTTATAAAACATGAGATCGTATCACTTAACTTGATAGTTTTACTGTATAGTATGCTCTATAGGTATTCCTAAAACGGTAAGCCCCATTCCAGGTTTTCTTCATTACTTTTACTTTTCTAATTTTTTCCGAGGGAATAAGGTGAGTGCATAAGCTGAACGAATTCATAAACAAACGACTGGAAAAGTTTGGTAGAACGACCTTCCTTCCTCCATCCGCTTATCCGACCAAATCGATAATGACACTTAATTTTGATGGATTACTCGGAAGAGAAACAAGAGGAGAGGAAGGAAGAAGCTTACACAGTTGTATATAATATGTGCATGTAATGAATTACAGTCTTAACCTGAAAGCTACCTAAAAGTTTTTTTTGCCTGCAATAATAATTCGTACAGCGTTTTGAATAAGAAAGCTTGAAAATCATGAATGCATTTTGAACAGACTTTTTTGCACTTCTACTTTTTAAAATATAAAAACATGTCTTTTAGTTGTATGCTGCACGAGCGTGGATTACAATCTGAATATTATTTGATTGAACATGCGTGCATCATCCGTATATTCCTATATAGGAAAGTCATAGACAACAACCAGCGACACAAACATTGGAAATGTGATGGCTCAGCCGATACAATGATTGGCTAAGTGTTGGTATTTCCATTACTGGAAAACTGACGTCGGACCAGTGTTGGCATTGCATTAGAAAATATTTATGTATACTACGCTAACGGTTCGCTGTTGGCTACACCTGCATTATTCAGCACTTGTGTAAAGTAGCGGTTGAATACACGAATGGCCATCACAATGCCATCAGCGCTACTGTTGTGCACAGAATATCATGTGTTTTAGCGGGAAGAGGTAACATGCATAGGCGGTATTGTGCCAGCATACCTAGCACTTCTGCATAATTTTATCATTTCGGAACCATCAGTAGCGAAAAAATATACCTTAAATTGTTTTTCTTTCAGTGTATCATCACCTTATTTGTCTTGATTTGTATTTGACTGCCTGATACTTGCAGATCGATTTCTGATCTAACTACTACAAACTATTTCACTAATTTTATTCTTTTTAATCTGATTGGAATAATGGCGGAAAATCATATGAAGTTTTGTGTTGTGCACTTCAAAATCGACAATTCTGTGGAAGTGGTACCAATCAAATGGTTGGAATCTTCAGATGGGGAAAACTACTGCAAATTTCCTCCTACTAATTGTAATAACCGTAGTAAATTGTGCTCAAATCCAGAAAGCAAGCCACGGAAAGGTTGGAGCTCTTATGCAGTAAATGTCGTCAAACACTACGGTAAGTCTACAATTAACAGCGATAATTATTGGAATGTTTACAGTTTTTTTTGTACATAAAATATCTTGATCTAGTTGACTATTCGAGAGCAAAACGAGCAAAAAGTACATTGAAAGTACAGATGTTGATACGACGGATGTGGAGCAGACAAGGTTACGGAAACGTCGCAAAATAGAACCTCCGGTAGTTTTGCCCACCACCACCTCAGCTCAATTTCGAACCCACTATAGGTGAGTTATTTTTCTGTTAAAATCTTTGTTTATTTGTTTATCGACGTCCAATCAATAATTACATTTGTTTCGGTAGCTGCGGAAAACGGTAGTGTCATTCTACCCGGTGGAAATTTTTCAACTAGCGACTACGACGAGTTCCCTGAGAGCGTGGAATTCATAAGCGAAAGTTATGCTAACCAACAGAATAATTCTGGTACAGAAGGTAAAAAATTCAGTAGCAACTAATCCATTTATTTTCAATGTGAAAATATTCTAACGCTATTAACTTTTGCAGAGTATGACGAGCACAATGCTGTAGTAGAAACTGTGAATGAAAGTATGTACACATTTAAACACTGGCCATATTATAAATGTAGTTGACTATTAGCTCAAAATGAAAATTGACCACTTAATATAGTAATTGACCACTTAATATATCTAAATAGAATTTCAGAACGAAGTATTACTCAAGTTGGCTGTGCTTGAATCTGAGCAGAAGGAAATAAAGACATTGTTGTTACGAGTTTTGGCAAATCAGGCTCCTGCTCCCATCTCATCCACCAACAATTACCCTGTGCTTCCGATAACTAGTGAAGATGAGCTGAACCTGTTAGAAACCTGGCTCAACACTACAACTAACTTTGATAAACTGGTGCGTACGAATATACAGTACTTTATATATCACTACATTATGCATAAAAACTTAATATCGAAAAAAAATTCCCAATAGGTTTCTGGACTTTCGAAAATTGGTGGACACGGAACTCCAGGAGTAACCTACAATATTCTAAAATATCTAATTGGAACCAGCTTTTCGGCTCGCCTTCGATTTACAGGGTCAAGTGGAAAACTGGCATTTGGATCTACAAAAAGCGCACAATTGATACGTGGTATGATATAATTATTATATTACAGATATTTACGCACTTTAGTTTAATGAAATTTATTAATTTCGTTTTTAATTAACATTCTCAGAATCGGTAAGGAACTTTTTGCAGCAAACCATTGCAGACACTGAGATAAATATTTACATTGGAAGGTGGCTTCGGAACTCCGGTGACCGAGGAGGTGGAAGAAAGCGAAGAATCAAGCTGAATGGAAACTCCCCGAACGACGCGGCGGAGACGGGTTCTCCTTAGTTTTAAGCAATCGATTAGTCGAGTGCGTGGTAAATCCAATGCGTTTAATTTGCAACAAACAACATTATTTAAGTCTCCAGTTAGTTCTTGTTCCGTAGGTAATCTATCTCAGGTCGCAATTGATAAGGTCGCTTTGAATGATCCGTTAGGTTACAATGTTGGTTTAGAAACTTGTGAGAATACTGATAATCTCTTACCAGATAAAGATTTGATTAGCATAGCAGATAATATAGAAAATAAGGGTTTAGAATTAAGTAGTTGGGCAGTAAAACATAACATAACTCACGGTGCTTTAAAGGATTTGTTGTGTTTAGTTAAGAAATGGCTACCTCACGAAAACTTGCCAAAGGATCCTAGAACACTGCTCCACACTCCTAGAACTTTAAGTTTTATTGAAATTGAAAATGGCAAAATGCATTACTTTGGGATTGAACATCAAATTAAAAAGGCTATTCACTTAGGTCTGACGGTTTTTAATCTACCAAAATTACCACATTTGACAGGTATAAAAAATTATTACATTAAAGATCGGTATTGACGGCCTTCCTTTGAGTCGAAGTTCAAACACACACTTTTGGCCAATTCTAGCGTCCATAGATCAGTCTAAGAAAACACGACCGTTTGTAGTCAGTTTGTATCAGGGTGATAAAAAACCTGAAAATGTAGAAGAGTTTTTGAAACCTTTCATAACTGAAATGACACGCTTAGAACGTGAGGGAGTAGTTTTTAATGGTGTACTTTATACAATTAGATTAAGGTGTGTTGTTGCAGATGCACCAGCTAGGGCTTTCATTAATGTATAAAGAATCACAATGCTTATTATGGTTGTGAGAGGTGCTCTAGGCGGGGTCAATGGCGTAAACGTGTGATATATCCGATAAAAGAAACTGCAGAATATTATAGCAATAAGAGTTTTCGTAATCAACAGTTTTCGAAACATCATGATG